>CM076572.1:177892551-178052596 GCA_034641835.2 Pinus albicaulis | reverse complement strand
ATTCTCCTTCTGAACCCTTTGGCTCTGGCCTCCGCCCCAGAAAAATATCCCACAATTCCACCATCTCTCCCGCTCCCGCCTTCTCCCCCCACAAGATTATCCATGCTTCAAACAATGACCACAAAAGCTTGAGCTTGGACGAGGGAGGAACCAGTGCGGGTGCTGAAACTCATGCAACTTCCTCCATTTTTCCTAATTCCCATGCGGTGCTTCTTCCTCCGTCGATATCCCACGCGTCCAAGCAGGAGGAGGATAAGTTAGATTATGCATGAAGAATTGTGGAAGAGTCATTCCAACCTCTAGAAAAGGATGACATCTCTCCATCTACCTAACTACTGGGTGCTTATCTCTCATTCCAATGATTTTTTTTTTATTTCAAGGTTTCTAGTGTTCTGGTTCTATCTTAAACATGTCACTAGTAAGGTTGGTTTCCCACTATGGGCAATGTATTATCAACTCTCTATGCTCCACTCTTGGGCTAGTTTCCCCGTCTCGGGTAGCACTTTTTTTACGATTTTGAAATTGAAACTTCCTTCTGGAACTGGTTTGCCAACTCTGGAGGACGAGAAATGTAATCTTTTGGACTGTATGATATAGTAGAAGTAGCCTAATTTAGAAAAAAGAAGAAGAAGTTAGGTATGGAAATTTATTAATTTAAGTATGAAAATTAATTAATTTCTAATGATGTATGAACCTTTGTTTTTTTGTAAGTCAATGTTATATTCATGTAGGAAAAAAGGAGTACATATAGCTAGTTACAAAACAGGTGGTCTCACCTCGACTTGATTCGTTGACAAAAATTGCACTAGATGAAAAAAATACAAAAGAGGGACTAGGGACATTGTCAATAAAAGGTTGGGCCAAAGGCACCAAAACACATATAAAACATAATTAAAGAACACCAAATAGCATACTAGTCATCAAACATGATGGATGCAGGGTTGTCTGGGGTTGTTCCTAGATGCGGTGGAGGACAAAAGTCACACTAACCATGCCCTTCAATGTGTGCCAACCAAGTCTCCACTTTTATACTTTCTTAGTGAGTTGATTTTGGCCTCACCAAACCACTACCAGTCTCTCCCAGACTTGGCATTGTAAATAGTGCATTTGGTCCATTAATGTTTTCATATGCTCTGTATGCTCCTCACGACATAATCTCTTAGTTGTGTCAACTCTTTCCATCAGGTTGTTGATAAGTGCACGATAGTTATCTAGGTAGCAATGTTGAATAAAATGCCCCTCATTTACCTCAAATAAATCAAACCCACAATTCCCCTTGCCACCACGACCTCCTCCACCCTGACAACTCTGATTTTGAACCCTCAAACCACCACCTTTGTTATCCCCTCGCTTACCTCCTCCACAGCCCCCATGCGCTCCCACACTAGTGAGTCGCGCAGACCCCACAGTCTTTCCACCCTATCGTGGAGCCGCCATGATTATTTCTAAGTCTGCCACCCCCACAGGGCCATGAATGACAAGGGAGGGAGAACACCCACACCACACTGGGGGCTTCATAATTTTCCAAGGTTGAGGAACCCCTCCATGTGAAAAGTCCAGAGACCAGACCCCCCACTGTAGAAAACAAACACCACCAGTGAAGGAGCCAAATTTCATCTCCCACCACCACAGGGAAGCACAAAGACACCTCCCACTTCCAGATAAAGACTTCCGCCACCAGAAAAACCAAATACCATCACCCACCAAACCAACACAGGGAATTTAACAAAAAACGATGACAAAGTAGCCAACACCTAAGCGTAACTTCCCCCAGGGCAGTGACCAGCATCAAAATTCTCCACATAGAAACCACACACCGCCACACCCACGTTGGAGGGCATGACATTTGGAAAAGAAACTAGTTTTCCATCACCACCCTCGAGGTTTCCTGGGCTGCAAATTATAGCTTCCTCTCTTATCACGAAAAAACAGGCTCACCAAAAGCCAAGAAAAATGGAAACCAGTTAGCTCACTTCCCTTCAACTTCCTATCCTTAACCCAGGCACAGTCAATGGCTAAGAAATTGAGCAGCAAGGACAAGTTGAACACACCACACCAACAAATGCCCACGACAAGCACACACAAGCCACTCCCTCTGTAAACCTTCCTGCGAAATTTATACTTCCTCTTCAGAGGTCACCATCAGGACTAGCACCAAACCATATTTAGGAGTCTAATGTTGGGCTCCCTCATCTTCCCTCACCTTATCCTTTCACCACCTCCAAACTCTAATGCACGGTTATTTTTCACACGAATTGCCAACTTGAAGCCAATAACTCTCCCACTGCATCTGTTATGGTGAAGGGACAAGGAGTACCGTCCCTCACCCTCGTTCCACTTATATTTACTCATGCGAGACACCTTCCACATGTTGCTCAGACCTCACCCCCATCGAGGAGTATTGTATGAACCTTTGTTAATTTAGTTATGAACCTTAATTAATTTTTAATGGTGTATGAACTTTTATTAATTGTTTGATATGAACCTTGGTTAATTTTTAATGGTATTATGAACTTTTTTTAATTGTTTAGGTATGAACTTTATTTAATTTTTTAATAACATATAAACCTTTATTAATGGTTATAAATATGTAATTCAAAATATTTAAGTATGGTTTATTGTGAAATAGTGGATAAATGTATTTAATTTTATCAATTTCTATGAGAATTATACCAATGAACATATTTATTTCGTTTAATACATAATTTACATGATTATATCAAATTAAGCTTTAAATAAAACAATATTATTGGTTTTATATTTGATTAATAATCAAAGTAGGAAATCTCTTTTTGCAAAAGAGCTCCCCTCAAGTCATGCATAGTAGGGACTTTGAAGCCCTTTCATGTAGCTATAATAGAGTCCCACATAGCTTTGTAATAAGGTGAGTGAGCAACATTAAATGGGATATCTGCATCATACCACCATCTAGCAATGTATTGAAAAGAATATTCTTTGCACAGTTACAAGACATGCCATATAACCCTCGATGATGGAGAGCTTTACCTTCACATTTTTGTTTGACAACTCAGATTTCCTGATGGGGAGGATGGTGAAGGGGGTTTATTAGCATATATGGCAACACTAATGAACCCTGATTTTGGAGGAAAGAATGGGAAGAAGGCTCCTTTTGGAGGAATGATGACTTTGGTACATTGACAGAGGAAACCAAATATGTATGATAGCCAATGTCTCCATAATTCCATTTCTCTATCGAGATTTATTCGTCGAATACTCATAATGTCCCTTAACCCGACATGGTGCCAGGGTTATGTACCCAAGCTCACGCAGTGGACAAGAGACAAGATAAAAAACCCTACAATGTCACCATATTAGAGCTAAAAGGTGTGACTGTGGACTGGAAACAAGATCAAAACCCCTGCAACATCACCATCTCGGTGCTCGAAGGCGTGACCTGAAATAATGAGAGGGTTTTGAAGATTATCATCATGGGATTTGGCCTCGAAAAAACAATATTTCCTTTCATTTTCAACTACACCAATTTAGACTCGCTCGACTTGTTGGAAAACTGTTTGACTGGCGAGATACCAATGAAGCTCCAATATATGGTCAATGCAATCTAAATCCCTTGTCGTGAATCCTCTGCGCTTATCTAAATGTCAAAGATCTCCACGATAATAGGATCGTGGGAAAAGGTGGCATACTTTGGACATTCAAAGACTGGATCCAAAGGTATTTTTGGCCCTTGGGTACCTTAATCTTGAATACTTCAAAAGGCAGCAACTGACAGAGAAATATGATGTGTATTCTTTTGAAGTAGTGTTACTGGAGTTCTTGTGTGCAAGGGAAACTATTAATATTATTATTCCCAAAGAAAAATTTAATATAGAAGAGTGGGAAATGCACTAGCAAAAAAATGGCAAGCTCGAAAAAATTGTTGACCCTCACCTTGTTGGGACCATCAACTTTGGTTCTCTGAAAATGTTTATGGAGACAACTGAAAATTTATTGGAAGAGATGGGCTTCGACAAGACTTCCATGGGAGATGTTTTATGGAACTTGGAATATGCATTTCAACTCCAGGAGATATCCATGCAAAATGATCTAGATGAGAATAGTACAAATCATATTGCAGATGTTCCTTTGCGCTACCCAGATACTGAGCCTTTTGGTCCAAGTTCAGTATGACTTCAAGTCTTGTACAAAAGTTCTCAATTTATAGATTTCATTAATGAGAATGTGACATTTTGGAGTTCTCAACATCCCACAGAGGGATAGTTGTGAGAATTTACCTATTGTTTGGAACATGTTCTCCTTCAGTGGATATGACACATAGTGGATCCATATCTTGGTGCAACAATTCCTTACCTCAGGACATTTGCACAAGATTCAGGGCAAAGTGAACACACAACATTAGTGGCTTTGGTTTGGGAGGAGAGCTACAAGTATGTAGAAGAGGTTGAGGGCGCATGCATTATGTTCCTTTTTGTCGTCGAGAGGCTGAGACTTTTTATACTAGCGTTATTGGATGAGCTGTTGGTGGAAGTGATGATGATTTAGAAGATGCAACCACAAGCGTTGTGTTCTCACGATTGGTGAATCCTTGTGGGAGGTGATCACAAAAAAATACTCCTTTTCCATGTTCCAAATTTACCAAATTAGCACATGCAGACAGAACATTAGTGAATGTGAAATGGTTAGGTTCAGTACTTGTTTTTTGCATATCACATTAAAAATCCAGTGTCTCCTCGTAAAATCCTCTCCTCGTATAATCGACCACCATTACAGACGATTACACAACATTTGGTTTAGACATTTATTTAGGTAGGTAGGGCCTATCTCCCATCTCCATATAGAGTAATTTGTTCACATATTCTTTCTTCTATGATACTAGTTCCTCTCTCTTAAGTCCTATCTCTCATCCTTCCTCTCTCCCTTTCTCTCCTACCTCCCTCTCTCTTCCCCAATGTTAGGTGGAGCAAGAGTATAAGAACCAACTTTCTTATGAATGTGGGACACTCGAACTTGAGATTTTCTGTAGCAGTCATGAGGTGCAGTGTGGTTATTGAGACTTCATCATATGGCCATTCTCCTGACTTAAATTAATGTGTGACAACACTGTGGCTGAGTTTGAAGCTGGAGATTGAACATACATTTGGTTTAATTTAAATAGACATTTTCAACAATAAATGTAAAGCAATGGCTAACAAATACTACAAATTAATAAATAGAGAAGACATGGCAACAAGCAACAATACCTACAAAAATTTTACACTGAGACATAAAGAATAAGCAACTATTGTGCATGTAGTTGCACAAACAGAGACCATCGAAACTATCATCTTAACCCCTAACCCATTTAACCCCCTAAACCTCTAAACCCCCAACCCATTTAACCCCTAAAACCTAAACCTCTAAACCCTTAACCCATAAACCCTAAACCCTTAACCCCTAACCCATTTAAGCCCCTAAACCCCTAAACCCCAATTCCATTTAACCCCCTAAACCCTTAACGCATAACCCCTTAAACCGTAATTCCCGACCCCTAACACATTTAACCCCCTAAACCCTTAAAACCTCAACCTATTTAACCCCCTAAACCCTAACCCCATTAATCCCTAACCCCTAACCCCTTAAATCCTTAATTTCTAAATCCTCTAACCCATTTATAAACCTCTAAACCCCTAACCCATTTAACCCCCTAAACCCTAAACCTATAACCCCTTAACCCCTAACCCATTTAACCCCCTATGCTCCTAAACCCCTAACCCATCTAACCCTCTAAACCGTAAACCTATAAACCCCTAAATCCTAAACCCTTAACCCATTTAACCCCCTAAACCCCTAAATCCCTAACCCATTTAACCCCCTAAACCCTAAACATCTAAACCCTTAACCCTAATCCCTTAAAACTTGATTCTCGACCCCTAACCCATTTAACCCCCTAAAACCCTAACCCATTTAACCCCCTACCCTAAACCCATTAACCCCTAACCCCTAACCCCTAAAATCCTTAACTGCTAAATCCCCTAACCCCATAAACGTCTATACCCCTAATCCATTTAACCCACTAAACCCTAAACCTCTAACCCCTTAACCCCTAAAATCCTTAACTCCTAAATCCCCTAACCCCAACCCCTAACCCCTTAAACCCAAATTCCCAACCCCCAACCCATTTAACCCCCTAAACCCTGACCCCATTAACCCCTAACGACGCCTAACCCCTAAAATCCTTAACTGCTAAATCCCCTAACCCCCTAAACCTCTAAACCCCTAACCCATTTAACCCCCTAAACCCTAAACATCTAACCCCTTGACCCCTAATTACCAACCCCTAACCCATTTAACCCCATATACCCCTAAACCCCTAACCCATTTAACCTCCAAAACTTTAAACCTCTAAACCCTTAACCCTTAACCCCCTAATTCCTAACCCTTAACCCATTTAGCCCCCTAAACCCCTAAAACCCTAACCCATTTAACCCCCTAAACCATAAACCTCTAAACCCTTAAAATCCTAAACCACTAACACCTAAACCCCTAAACCCCTAAACCGTTAATGCTTAACCCATAACCCATTAACCCCTCACCCCTAACCCCTAAAATCCTTAACTGCTAAATCCCCTAACCCCTAACTCCCTAATCCCTAATCCCTTAACCACTAACTCATTATTCACCTAACCCCTAACTACGCCTAAATCCCCTAACCCCTAACCCCCTAATCCCTAATCCCTTAATCACTAAATCATTATTCCGCTAACCCATAAATGTGCCTAAATCCCCAAACCCATAACCCCCCAATCCCTAACCCCTTAACCACTAACACATTATTCCCCTAACCCCTAAGCCCCCAATCCCTAACCCCTTAACCACTAACTCATTATTCCCCTAACCCCTAAACCTTAAATCTCTAACCTCTAAGCCCCTAATACTTAATCCCTTAACCACTAACTCATTATTCTCCTAACCCTTATAACAATCCTTAAAACCCGTTGGGATTAGCCATTCCAAACAAGAGCAAGTCTAGTTGGGACCTACCATCGAGTTAATTCCCCCTTGTTGGCAAAGTGGAATACCATGATCAAAACCATGAGTTGCAAAAACCTCTCTTAAATTTAATATTTTATCTCAATTTTATTTTAATAATTAATTAATTAATTACTTTAAAAACTCCTATGGATAAATCACATAAATTTTTTATAATTAGACCCCTTTCGAACTACTCATTGTGTGGTTCATCATGAATGTTTTTAAAATAAATCAATACAGGGAATCTCGCTCAACATCCATCAAACCAACAATGGATATTATATTAAAAATGATATTTAGAGGGCATAATATTAAAAATAATGTTTGAAAAAATGGAGGGAGATTATATTCATTTTTCGTTTAAATTTTAAACCTCCTAAAATTTTTCTCACATGAAAACACATCACTTTGTTTTGGTCCTCCCGCTGGCTTAGTGATTAGAGATTTTGTTGTGGGTATTGTTCTTGCCTACTGCACTTCTTGACACAATTCGGTTACTCTCATTTGATAAATCTAAGCAAATTGAGTGATGAGGGTAAAGATCTTGCAGTTAATGGCAAGGATTCGCATGGTCGCCCGACTCTGGATGTTGAGGTTTGTTCTGATATATCATAATTTATGAATCAGGTGTTGGAATTCGAATTAGGTGTCTGTTAAGTTGATGTAGATCCGAAGACCGGAAGGGAAGAAGTTGCAGTTCTGAGCAATAAACTATGGTTTTTCTGTTGCACGAAGCTGGTTTTCCCAAATGTAAGTTTATGTATCCCTCTTCTGTAATATTGTCTCGTTTTCCTTTTATGTCTGTGTTGTGATTCATTGTTTTGTTGGTTATTGTTACCTTGTTTATTACCAAATCCCTCCCTTATTTCCAACTGATGATCCATCAAATCCCTTTCTTGTAATATAAAACTAAAATTAAAAACCACCGGAGCCGTGCCTTTTCAGCCAAATCGGTTACAATCTTTGTTCAAACCAGTTTTGCTAATTGTATTTCCCAGGTCCTGTACGAAGCCAGAAATTCACTAGAAAGGGGGAATTTCATTAAGTCCCTCTATTTCCAATTTCATAGCTTGCTTCTTCTTTTACAATCGTAAATGCGATAAAGGATCTGACGAAGATAAAAACTATCTGAGACAAAGAAATGTCGTAGGTAAACTGCTAATCCATGGCTTTCAAATCTAGTTCTATGGATCAGATCACCAGATGCGTAATTTACTCATCCTTAATAGAAATGGATGTCAGTTTACTCCAAGTTTATCCAACTGTCTAAACCACAGAGGCATCTCCATTGAAGGTTGGCTGCCTCCCATACAAGAAAGGTAAAGAATGCAAGACCAAATTCTTTCCTTTTAGAGGAGGACATGACTAACTTTGGAGCATATGAGAAAGGTGGTATTGTCACCTAGGTAAAGCAAGCAAAGGTATTAAACTTTAAGTCGCTGAGTGAAGCACTGCAAAATCCTAGTGAATTCCTTTTAGTGATTTTTCTAAATTTGACTCCCTTCCACTTCTGCACTTGGCTTTTCAAGCTCTTGATAAATTTGTTCATGAGTTTGGGCATTTCCCTCTAGATGCTTCTGAGGAGGACGCCAGTAGATTGATTGACTTCACAAAGGCTTTAAATGACAGCCTGTCAGGTGATCAAAAGTTGGATGCCATTGATGAAAATGTATTGAAGCATTTTGCAAGTGGTTCCCGTGCAGTGTTAAATCCAATGGCAGCTATGTTTGGTGGGCTTGTTGGGTGGGAGGTTGTGAAAGCATCTTCTGGGAAGTTTCATCCACTTTTCTAGTTCTTTTATTTTGATTCATTGGAATCCCTTCCTCTAGAACCCCTTTAGCCAGAGGATGTTGCACCCTTGAACTATTGGTATGATACCAAATATCTGTATTTGGAAAAAGAAATGCAGAAAATGGTGGAGGATGCAAAGTTGTTCGTTGTTAGCGCTTGTGCTCTGGGATGCGAGCTTCAAAAAAATTTAGCTCTCATGGGAGCCTCTTCCGGAAGCCATGGAAAACTAACTATAACAGATGACGATGTCATTGAGAAGAGTAATCTGTGTAGATAGTTCCTCTTCCAGGATTTGAATATTGGGTAGGAAAAGTCAACAATGGCTGCATCAGTAGCAACTGCAATCAATCCACATCTTAATATTGAAGCATTGCAAAATCGTGTGAGTCGAGATACATAAATTTTTTTTGATGATTCTTTCTGGGACAACCTTGATGTTGTATTAAATTCTTTGGACAATGTCAATGTTAGGATTTATGTAGATTCTAGGTGTGTCTACTTCCAGAAGCCTTTCCTAGAGTCTGGAACTATGGGAAGAAAGTGAAATACTCAAATGGTTATTCCTCACTTAACGGAGAACTATGGAGCATCACGAGATCCCCTAGAAAAGCAGGCACCCATGTGCATAGTTCACTCATTTCCACATAATATTGACCATTGTCTAACATGGGCAAGGTCAGAATTTGAGGTTTTATTAGAGAAAACTCTAGCTGAAGCAAATGCCTTTCTCATGAAACGAGAAGAATATAAAGCAACAATGAAGTCAACAGGAGATGCTCAATCTCCAGAACTTCTGGAGCATGTTGTTGAGTGTTTGGTTTCAGAGAGACGTGAAACAATTGAAGATTGTGTATCTTGGGCAAGAAGAAAGTTTGAGGAATATTTTTCAAATCGGGTGAAGAAACTTACGTACACATTCCCTAAGAATGCAAGAACAAGTTGAGGTGCACCATTATGGTCTGCTCCAAAGCGTTTTCCAATGCCCCTAGAGTTTAATTCCAATGATCCTAGTCACATGTCCTTAATTGCTATAGCATCAATTTTACGAGCTAATACATATGGAATTCCCATTTCTGAATGGGCCTCCAATTCAAAGAAGTTCGCAGAGGCAGTTGATAAAGTGAAGATTTCAGATTTTAAGCCAAAGCAAGGTGTGAAGATTGTGACAGATGAGAAGGCTAAACATGCATCCATCGACAATTAATGATAGTGTAGTGATTGATAATCTAATTAGAACACTAGAAAGTGGGGTTATAAATCTGTCGTCAGGCTTTCGTATGAGTCCTATTCAGTTTGTAAAGGATGATGATACAAATTTTCACATGGATCTTATAGCTGGTTCTGCAAATATGCGTGCGAGGAACTATAATATCCCTGAAGTGGACAAGCTGAAAGCTAACTTCATAGCCGGGAGAATAATTCCTGAAATTGCCACTACAACTACAATGGCAACTGGTGTAGTGTGTTTGGAACTTTATAAGGTTATATTAAACCAAAAAGTTGAGAAGTATCACAACAATTTTGCAAACCTAGCCCTCCCTCTTTCCTCTATGGCAGAACCTGTCCCTCCAAATATGGAAATCTAAGCTTTTTTGTCTGGGATCGATGGGTCATTGCTGGGAATTTGACTTTGCGAGAATTGTTAGACTGATTCCAAGATAAAAGCCCAAGTGCCTACAGTATATCGTCTGGGCAAAGCTTTATTTATAATAGTATATTTCCTAAGCATAAAGAACGATTGAATATAAAAGTTATTGACCTCGCAAGAGACATAGCAAAGCTAGAGATTCCTCGTGATCATCGCCATTTTGATATTTTTGTTGCTCGTGAATATGATGATGGAAATGATGTGGATGTACCTTGGATATCCATATGCTTCCGCTAGGTCCATTGTTTCTAGGTCAAATATAATCAATTGTGGTATTACTAAGCAAAGTCTACCAGGAAAAATTCAGGAATATTTGCTTTTCTTGTGGGATATATCAATTTATGAATCTTTTGTAAGCACAAAGATTTGCTATATGGTCATCTATATTTTGGAGGTACCGCTGTGACATGTCACTTTGCTAGTATAGAAATGCTATGCATTATCTTCACATATAGGGAGGTATATGCTCCTCATTGGGTGTGTTATAAATGCAGGAAATAATTGATAATATTTCACAATGCACACAGCAAACGCTTAGCAACATTCTTGAGTATCACTCCAATGTTTTCCAGGATCAGGATCACTCCATGCATAATAGTTTTATGCTCACAGCCTCAAGAGATTTTCCACACCCCAGGTTGAGAACATTTCAACAATTATCTGACCATAAACTGGGCATAAACAAATACATCTAGAAATCAGTCCACATGTAGGTCAGTGAATAAGATCGATTTTATCTTAAGATTCAATTTATTAAAATTAAACCATTTTTCTTCGCTCATCCTTCCAAAAACAACTTTTCTTACTCAACATAGCAGTGATATCTTCCATTTACAGGTCCTACCACATAAAGCTACAATAATAGGTTTATGATCCTGCACAAGTCCACACAAAGCAGATTCTTTTGCTTACGCAAGTTCAGTCAATCTCCACACAAAATTGAAAATAATTGAATTACTAAAAAATATATATTTACACATGGTTCAAAGGCCCTCTTGTCCTAATTTACATTGGCTAGCCCATTCTGGCCTTCAATCTAGTTCTTGGATTTGCCTGCAAGTAAAGATGCACAAATTTTTCTAGCTATTCATGAAATCACAGGGCCTCTATAGGGGAAAAAAGGGGCTAAAATAAATCAAAAATAAAAAAAAATTCATTCCTCTGAAATTAATTGTAAAGCTGGAAATATGATGCCAACAAAAAGCGAACATGTTTTAAAGGTTGATGTGAAGCAAACGAAGAAAATAAAATCATACAATATAGACAAACCTGGAAAGAAATATATTATCAACAGAATCGATGATGAGTCTATTTATGTATTTGATTTTCAGTTAGAGGTTGTTGAAGCAAAAGTAAAATTGAAGAAGAAGAAATGCAAAGACAAGAAAGAGATGGATGAAATAATTTTGCCTCAAGGGCTGCCAATGTAGTTGATTGCATGGATAGAATTTTCGTCAAATGATATTGGATCAACATTGCAGTTTCTGGAATTTTTCTTAGCATATGAACAAGTATGTACCTCTTATCCAAAATGTGTTTAAGTCTATATCTTTGGTTCAAAATGAAAATTTTGCATCGTGGATATTTTCTTTTACATTACCGTAGTTATACCTTCTGCAGTACTAATTTTTTGCTACAAACACACTAGTGTGATAGTATGAAGTTGAAAAAGTTTAATACTGGTCAATTTACACCATGACTTGGGCTAACATAACTTCCTACTTATTCAGTTCTTGATTTCTTCAACTTAGATATAGCCCATAGCACCTTTCCATTCTTTCAGAGCTATGATTTTACACTAGTCAACAATAATTGTTATAGAAGTTCTTTGATTGTTAATATAAAAGTAATATTTCCTAGGCAAACTTTTGGAAGTATCTATAAATGAGGTCTTATAGATGTACCTTATCGATAGATGACAATATATGCTATGATTAGTGCAAGTGAAATACCAAAGCCTCTACGATCATCAAAAAAATATGGTTTTGTAAGGTCTTTTTATTATAATGAATTTCCACTGTGTTGCTGTCCACATGCTTATATTGAAATTATGAAAGTTTAGTCCCATTTGTTAGGCCTTGGCCTTGATTCTATCCGAAACAACTCCTCTTGTTATAGGGCTTTAACATGTGCTTACCATTCAACATAGCAGTATATGATAAACTTTGTATTCATAAACAAATGAGCAATGATGAATAAAAATGCCACTAAATGAATGAAAAAACCATTGTTCTATCGGGATGTGTCCCTTAGGGTGGGAGGGGGCCCCTCCATTTTTCCCATGTTCCCAAGGTGTATTTTTCTTGTAGGATGCTCCAAGAAACATTTTTCCACACATCTCTTTTGGGAAATGCGGTGAAACATAGAGGGAAATGCATTTCCCCAAAAGGGTTTTTTATTTTTCCCTTTTTTGGGATGATTGAAGGAACATTTCTCTACATATCTCTATGGGAAATGTAGATGGAAACTTTTCCCAGATGTGAAGGATGCATTTTCCAAAAGGAGGATTTTAAGCTTTTCCCTGTAAGAAAATGTGGTTTTGGATGTCTCTTAGAAAAAAGGAGTTGCCAATTTTTATGGTGTCCCAAATGCTTCTACTTGCTTGTTTGACCATCCCTATACATGCAACCAAGACTGCAATTCCGTGTATTCCTTCTCCAAGTGACTCTTTATTCATGTTGTGTTCACTCTTTCCAATGCCATTGCAACCCTTGCCTAGTCCAATATACCATAATTTCGCCACGAGTCGTTGATCCACATTGTACTTTTGACTAATCAATGCTAATTAAATTGTACTTTGTCAATTTTGGATTTTTGGCCATGTTATTAGAACCCCATTTTTGAGGTTCCTAATGTAGTCAATGCTCTTTATCCATGTTGTGTTCACTCTTTCAAATGCAAGTGCAACCCAGAACTAATCCAATATACCATCATTTCAACATGCGTAGTTGATCCACATGGTAATTTTGACTAATCAATACTCATTAAATTGTTCTTTGTCAATTTTGGATCTTTGTCGATGTTATTAGAATCCCATTGTCGAGGTTCTTAGTGTGCTTTATGTTCAAGGTGATCAAAGGTTATAGAGCTTTTTCCACTTTTAGTGGTATGTAGAAGTAATTGATTGATTTCTAGTAATAAAAGTTTGTTCAAATTATATATTGTGCGAGCTTTTAAAAGCCAAAAAAAATCTCTATCACTTTTCAGATAATATCATTGGATTTTTTACATATATAATCAAAAAATATAGCAATAAGTGAGACAAAAAACTATATATGGAAGGAAACAACCCCCAAAAAGTTATTACTCGTATACTCTTGGTTTTCTAGCACTTGTGGAATAAGTTGGAGAGCCTCCTTGGAGAGAATGTCTGCTAGGGTATTGAGTTCATGGTATATATGGCCACAAGAGAACCAATCCAAATTGTTGTAGACTTGTTTGATACCTTGCAAAATGTGAGCCAAATGAGGGGCCACTATGCTGACTTTGTCGTAGACTCAATCCACAACAAGTTTTGAATCCCCCAAAATATTTAGTTTTTTGACATCTTTTTGGTTGACCACATTAATAAGAGCCTAGAGAGTTGAAGATTCAACTCTCATGTTTGTGCCCATACTTGGAGCATATTTCTTTCCACAATTATTTTATTTCATTGCTTTGATCTTTGATGTTGTGTCATCAATTAAAGATTCCATTCCTCCATTAGTAGGATTGCCTACATACAAACCTCCAGTTTCAAGTTCTGTTTCTTTAAGTGGTTCATGCCCAATGAATTTATACTCATCGATTCTAGTTGGGTCATATGGTAACATTTCATCTACTTTTCATTAACCTTTAAAGACAAAAACCAACATATCAAATGATTCACGCCCATTAACAAGATAAAATAAACTGGCTACAATCCACTCTAGTGAGATGCTGGATATATTGAAACCATTCCCACAAGCTTCAGAAACCACTATGGCTCCAATTCAAGTTATGGATGGAAAGACAAACTCCTTGCCAGAATCTCTTAGCAATCAATCAAGTTCTCTTGTAGTTGCATTTTTCAACAACGAAGATAATTGTGGTTTACATTTTTCCATCAGTCCCTCATCTGAAGTATCGACTATAAATAAAGAATATGGAATTAAATTGTCACCAGTGAACATGCCTACTGTGAAAACATGTGATCTCTCTGATGGTATGTTTTCAAATTGTTCTGTAGTTTCTGTACTTGAGTATGGAGTAGATCATCATACTAATAAAAAGAAGAAAAACATATCAAAAAAACAAGTAGGTATTTCAACAAATGAATGTTTAAATAAGATGACAAAATTTGAGCACAAGCCTAAAAGGCAGCAGATGCAACATGTGTCATTAGTAGGAAGCTCTTCAACTATGGAAAGGGAGTCAAAAGGAGAGGTGGTTGCATAGCAGTCTAAACTTAGTGGTTCTCACAGGCAGGTGGAGGAGTTACTTTTGAGTGAGACTTCATCATCTACCTCAACAACTCCTTTAATGACAACCCTACAGAAGACAATTAAAGCTGTTGATGGAGGGGCTAATTCTAACCTAGCTATAGAAAAAGTTCCACATTCTTCACTGCCAGAGCCTAATTTCACAACCCATCCTTGTGGTTCATTTAGAAATCCCACAAAATGTGAAAAGATACTATTTCCAAAGAATTCATTAGGAAACATGGTTAATGTTGTGGACATTCCCTCGTTAAGGATATCAGGAGTTTCATCATCTGTAGAGGAGATCACTGAAAGGGATATTTCCAGGGGAACCTTGGAACCTTTACAAGATTTAGAATCTGTGAGTGAATTAATCATTGCTGATATGTCCTCATCTTTGGAAAGATATGGTGAGGGATATGAAGGAAAAACATAAACTTATGGGCTATTTATAGAGTTTTCTACAAAGGATGTTGGAGTAGTAAAGAAATTAGCAGAAGATATGAAGTTTGATAATAATAATGTTCTTGTAGGAACATTGAAGAGCCAAAAATGTAGTGAGGATGGCATTAAATCATATTCAAAACTTAGAAATGTGAAGAATAAACAATCTGAATCTACAAGTGATAATGCTAGACAAAGTTGCAACAATAATTTTGTTAATTCTGTAATTGGAGAGAAGCAAGATCTTGGAAATTTTCTCCATCCTGAGCATGGGACTATTTTAGTTTTTGATTCCCCATTTCAGTTGTCAAGTTCACCTGATGTTGACATAAACAAAGAGCTAACTTATTTTTCCAATTCTGTCATTGGAAAATAAAAATCTAGTTTGCATGTTGGGGAGAGAAAAATCAATGCATGAGAGTAAGTTGGCATCTCAGCTAGCTACACATGACAATGGAACAATGATTGTTGATCAAAATCTGCTCAAAAAGGAAAAGGGTGAATTGTTAGTTGTATATGAGTAGTAAACAAAAAATACAAGCAAGGTGTCTGAATGGGAATTATAATCAAAAGCTACATCAATCCTCCCTAAAGTTGATATGGCTATTTTGGAGGAAAAACCAGGTTTTCTGTCTGGTAAAATTTTTTTTTACTGTAAACAATCTTCTGGATATAGAAACAAAGGTAGGGTTAACCATGATAGTCCCAAAGTACTTGGGGAAGGTTCAACTGCCAATGTGAAGGAAATTGACACACAAGATAAGGGTCAAGTATCCACCACTAATAGTGATATTTGTGAAATGTCTCCTCTACTTCAGGTGTCATATTTTCCTATTGGAAGTGAAGGCAAGAGAGATTTATTAGCTAGATTAACAAAAAAGGAGAATAAAATTTCTTCCAATGTTTTTGTGAAGAATAGTGTTGCAAATATTGGTGATGTTGCCAAGGTAGTAGTTGTCAACAAGAAGATGAAAAGAAAGGATTTTTCCAGTAAGGAAAATGCTGCAACTCTCATTGGGATTTATATAATATTTATAAGGTTCAAGAGGAGAAGGAGGAAGATGTGAAATTTCCAGAACCATCCAAAATAGTAATCGATGTTGTCAAGAGTAATACTTCTTGAAAAGAGCCCGAGAAGCAAGTCTTGAAAGAAGTGGATGACTAGGAAGATTCAGTCGAGCTTACAACTCCTATGAATCAAGTAGCTATTTTAGTTACTGAATCTTCAGGAGACAGAAAGTAATCCAGAGATTTTTTGTTGACAATCAAGGATCACTGCAAATATCTACCAAATCATTTTGAAATTTTTCCTGACATTATTGAATTACTTGGAAATTCCCAAGCACTTATGAGTCATGTAGGAGAGGCCGATTGATTAGCAATAACTGCAAGAAGACTTGACAGGCAGTTGAGTGGGAATTATCTACTTGAACGTCCTGGCAGAAATATGTCCAGTTTGGATGATGATAGATGGGCCAAGCCAGTGGATGATTTTGTTGATGGCTGTGATATGCAGATGGATGCAGATCTTAGTGGTTCCTCTGCTGTGTTTCAACCTGGCCAAGGTTATAATATTGGATTTTCAAGAAATACCTGTGCAACACAAATGAGTATGAATGTCATCCTTCCTGGAGGGCCTTATGTGAAAGAACCACTTCCACAAGTTGGACTAGTGAGAAATAATTCTGATCCTGATAGGTGGTAGTTTGCTTCTGGTTTGCAAAAGGGTTTGATTCTTCCTCCACAACCTTCTCTACCCACAATTCATATATCAAATAATGAATATGAAGTGGGCAAGGTTTCTGATAAGGATCAGTTGAAACAAAGACAAATTAAATCCATCCTTAATAAATTAATTCCCCAAAACTTTGAGAAACTTTTTGAACAGGTCAAAGAAGTGAAAATTGAATTGGCATCATGTCTTCATGGTATAATATCTCAAATATTTGACAAACCCTTGATGGAGCTATTTTTTTTTAAATGTATGCAAAATTTAGTTTTCAGCTTGCTGTAGGAATACTAGAATTTTATGAACATAATGAGAAGGTTGTTTTCAAGCGAGTCCTTTTGAAAAAATGTCAAGAATAATTTGAAAAATATGAAAGAGAAGAGGCAGAGGCTGAGAAAATAGAAGAGCATGGTGAAAAAAGGCTTTCAGCAGAAGAAAGATGGGAGAAGAAGGTTGCAGCACGACGATGAATGGTAGGAAATATAAGGTTTATTGGTGAGATTTATAAAGAAAGTATACTGATCGAAAGAATTATGCATGCATGCATCAAGAAATTAATTGGTGAATTTCAACATCTAGAGGAGGAAAATGTTGAAGCTTTGTGCAAACTGATGAGCACTATTGGTCATATGATTGACAATTCAAAGGCCAAGGAACATATTGATGCCAACCCCTTCAACACACAGAGCTTTTGATGATGGCCACTTGACTCTTGGTCCCAAGGGAGGTCATGACAAGGGAATAAGAGGGAGGGCTCAACCTTTGCCATATGCTAAGAGTGCTCTAGCATATATTCCACCATTCACATCATGAGTAATAGATAAATAGGTGCAGGTCCGATTTCAGGTTGGAGTTATGATCGAATGCCAGTTGGTATGAGGGATGAAATTTTGACAAGGGCTTATGCTGCAGAAAAGCATTTATTTGAAAAATAATGTGTCCAGGAAAGAAATTTTTCGGATAATCACATAAGAGAGTTTAAGAATTCATACTCATCAAGTGACAGAGGTGGGAAGACTTAAAATTCTGAATTTCAATTGTAATTCTTCTCAAATAACTTTTAGTTCACAACTCATTGAGTTTCAACTTAGGAAAAAGGCTGAAATGGCAATCAAATAATATTACAGGTGCATTTCTTTACAAAGCTTCCATGAATTTTCATTATGTATTTTAGAGAAGTCGACAAGTTTCCTTGAATTTTTCTTAATTTTGCACGACATACCATCCAGTGTGAGAGATTTGAAGGAGGCAACTTTTTGTGTAGATGACCTTAAAGCACCATTGTTCCATTCAACTATGGTTTCAATTTGGATATTAGATTCTTTTTTCAGGAAAGATATTGAAATTGATATTTTGGGGAATCTACTTACACATTTATGCAAGTCTGAGCCTATCTTGCTAAATTAAGAACAACTTACTGAAGGGTAATGTGAATTTTTGTGTTTGTTCTTATTCAAGTTCGAATTTATTTAAGGACTACTACAGTCTATGCTCATTTGCGATTATGAATTATAACTATATAGAATTTTGATGTTTCTAGGTTGGAGACTGTACTATTTTCATTGGAGGATGCTATTGTGGATGCACCCAAGGATCTTGAGTTGCTTGGTCATGTAGGGTCAAAATCCACTAAGCTGATTCCATGTCATTAGAACAATTTTTCATCCTTCCTGGGCAACAAATCCATTATGGAATAGGAGTTTCCCAAGAAGGAATTTATAACATGAAACCAAAATATTACAAGCAATGTTAGTTTGTCTTTCCAAGGCATATGATAGAGAAAATTGGATTTATTTATGGCTACTCATCCATATAGGGTTCCATGTGCAATTGGTTAACTAGATAATGAATTGTCTTTCCTCAATATATGTGCAATTATAATTAATGGCTCAGCCTATTCTTCTATCATGCCTATAAGAGACCATGGGTAGGTATGACTAATGTCTCGTCTGCCATTTTTTATTATAGAGTAGGTGGTCTCAACAGAGTTATAATAGAGTAGAAAAGAACTATAAGCTTGACAACTTTACAAATAGGATTTGCCTTAAACTTGACATATTTACTCTTTGTTGATTATGTTTTGCTTTTTGGTGATATGACCAAGGTAGATGCAACTATGCTGAAGGACCCCACCCTTGAAGAATTGAAATTCCTACCTTAAAAACTACCAAAAACTGAGGAGCTACAACAATCAACACCATATTTGATTTGAACCTAAATAGTCTTATTATCTCTGAGTATTTCTTTAATCACAATGACTAGTAGATTCTCCTCTTCGATTATTTCTCTCATTCTATTTATTAGTAAAATACACAAAATGTATCCTTACATTTGAATCTTGGGAAAAAAACATATAATTGTTATCATTTAAATTATCCATATCACTTGGAGCCCAAAAATCCATTTGATTTGATAAGCTTTATTTATAACCTCAAAAGAAACCCTATTATAAGCTGAAGGACCATTATGTCCTCTTGAGTCTTGAAAAAGTATGATGGAATGAAATTGGGTGAAGACCAGATCTAGGTTTACCATGTCAGAACCTAGGTTCATTAAGATAATGACCTTGGTTTGAAGATATCCACCATACAAACTAGGAACACCCATACTTATTGTTTCCATCTCTCTTTCATCATCAAGATTAACATACTGAGGACCTATAACCCATGGAGGCCCATGGTAGTGATTGCAATGTAATTTATTAGAATATATGCCATTTCTTATTATGATATTTACCACATCCAAAAATGGCATCATTCACGTCATTTTGAAGAAGTCTACAAATTAGGTCAACATAATTTTTTTCACATTTATGACTTCCCTCCCATTTGTTAGTTCTTGAAGCTCGAGAACTTTCATAAAAAAAGTAGGCAAATTCAAACAACAAAAATGGTCCACTCTCTTTTCATTTTCTAATAATATAATGAAGCTTTATTAGAGACATTGTTTGTTTGTTTGTTTTGCTTAGAAAAGGGTTTGCTCTTGGTTTTATGCGACTTTCAATTTATCATATGTATCGTGTTGAAAAATGGGAAAGAATAATGTGTGACATTTATCTTGCAGAAATTGATGTTGAATGAAAGGATACATAGTTTAACCAAGCTACAATTCACTTTGGTAAAGGCGGAGGAACATCTTAAAAAACTGCTTAAGAATACACCATGTGCAACGTTTGACCATAAGTAATATATGCATTTTTCTTTTGTACATATGTTCTTTTTTCTACCCAAGATATCATAACAAGAAAAATATTGATATTGTAGAAATTTTCTGAGGACCTCATTGAGGTCGATCTTTCTGATGCCCTATTTGATTGATTCTTTCTCATATGTCAGGAAGACTTCAAATATGAATCAATATGTTCATGAAAAAAATCATATTCAAATTTTATAGATATAAAAGATAAAAACAAATGTCAATGTCTTTGTTTGATTGTTACTTGACACTACTGTGGGTAGGTTACAGGAAATGTGATTGGAGAAAGGATGGGGAGATGATGAATATCACGTCTTGGATATGGTTCATTCACTGTTAGAGATCGCTTAGACTCCCAAGCCATTGACTTTGGAAATGTTTCTAGTAGGAATTCCTATGGTTTTTCATTTTTTGATTATTTCACCTCATGGTTATTTTGGGCAATAAAATGTTTTAGGAATGCCGGACACAACATCGGTGGATAGGTAAAAAAAAATTATAATTGCAATTTCCATTCCATGATAATCTCTTTATTTTTTGATTTTATTTTGGACGTTTCTTTTCATTTTGTTTTGTATTTTAACTATGAAATTGAAAATACTTAGTACTCTGTCCATTTAAACAACAACCAAAGCTTGAAGATGGAATTAGTATTACACTATATTGATTGGAATCGTTATAGCTATTTTGTGTTAAAATATTTTCATGACTATCAAAAAAAGTTACTTTCATGTTGTTATTTGAGTACATGTTGTTTATACACTTGAATAAGTTCATGTGTTAGAAAATGAAATTTTGTTGTGAATAAAATGACAAGGATTAAACATCATACTTCACATTATTTGTTTTCACAAGTTATCTACAACTTGAGATTTTTAGCATATAACTTAGTTGACATGATTGTTCCTAAGCTTTCCTTGAAAGTTGAATACTAAGTTACTAAGGTGGTATTTTATATATATGGTGATGTTTTATTTGCTTTGTTTATACAGGTTCTCTAGCCACATTATAGTGGCAATTATTGCCAAATGAAGAAATTTGTTCGAGTTTCTTACTTGTATGGGGAAAAATGTCTTTGACATTGCTGATGTTGAGGTATATGTCATATAAATTATTTATTGTCTAATTTAGTTTATATTCTAGTGTTCATTGTCTTTCATGTTTTACACTCTGCATTGTATCTTTTGTTTTCAGAAAATGAACTTAGTATTGATGGTAAGAAGCATGAATTGAAAAAAGAGGGGAGCAATAACATTGGAGCGAAAAATGAAAAAAGAGAGAGAGGAGAACTGCTTCAATGATACTCTTAGATCTAATATTTCGCATAAGACACATATATAAAGACTGATGGTCAAGTCTTCAGAGTTGGTGAATTCACCTGCAATGCCTTGAAAATACAATGATAATTTTTTGAAGTGATGAAACACCATTTCATGTGTAAATTGTAGTCCAACCAATATTAAGTTGGAAAATCATATTGTAATACTTTAACATTTCATATAATATAATTTATGTGGTTGAAATTATTTATAGTTTCACTTGATATTGTTTAGTATTGTAATTAATATATGCGACTTTGTGTTTTCATATTAGATGAACATGCACATTGTATGAAAATTTTTAAATCATACAAATTAATTTATGTTGATTAATAATGAACAAAAAATCAATTTAAAACGACTAAATTAGTAGTTTATTTTGATTAATGATGAACACAAATAAAATGAATATACGACTAAATTAGTCATTTATAATGATTATTAATGAAAGTAAATGAAATGAATATAAACTACTAAATTAGTTGTTTATATAATGAATAAATTAATACTGCAAATGATAAATTTGTGACTACAAATGACGACTAAATTTTTCATATATACGACTATTAGTAGCTAATTTACAGTATCTTATAACACGACTAAAATTTAGTTATATTTATTCCGTCATTAATTAGTTTCAAATGATGACTAAAATTTGCATATATATGACTATTAGTAGCTAATTTACAGTATCTTATAACACAACCAACATTTTGGTCATATTTCTTTGGTCATTAATTGGTTTTCTCGGGTGATCATATAATAATATATTTTGTTGTATATTTGGTCATTAATTGTGACAATTAATGACTAAATCAATGATTAAATCAATGACCAAATTAATGACCAAATCAATGTCTAAATTAATGATCAAATCAATGACTAAATTAATGACTAAATCAGTGATTAAATTAATGGCCAAATTAATGACCAAATATACAACTAGACAACAAAATTGAGATAACCAATTAATGACTATGCTAAAAATGACCAAAAGTTGGTCACGTTATAAGATACTGTAAATTAGCTACTATTGGTCACCGACCGAAAAATAGTCGTTTATATGAAAATTTTAGTCATTTTTTTAGTAACTAATTAGCCATTTTGTACTAGTGTGAGAGCCATGTATCCAATAAATCAATTAGGTGACTGTCTCTGTCTACGCTGTGATGTAGGGACTCCTACATTCTATGCTGCATCAAGCTTCAGTCTCTCAGCTTCTATGGTACACTTTCTGCCTATGCTGATGTTTGGTTCTGCATGAGTGGACTCCTCCACTCCATGAGTCTCCTCCTGTGGCTGATCCACATCTAGAGGCTCATCTTTGGGAACAAGAAGTTCCTCCTTTGCATGTAAGTGTAGCTCCCTCTCAAGCGACAACTTCATGGATTTCACCTCATTGAATTTTATATCTCGTCGCACCACAGTCATTCGATTGTTTGACAAATACACACGATAATTATGGGGTGTTTCTGTGTACCCCACAAATATCCCAAATTCTGCAGTCGGCTCTAGCTTCTTCCTGGCGTCCTTTGTCACATGAATGTAAACAGATGAGCCAAAAATATTCAAATGAGAAATATCAGGCTCATTGCCAGTAAAGGCTTCTTCAGGTGTACTCATGCCAAGCACTCTATGACGAAAATGGTTTTGCACATAAATTGCAGTGTTGCATGCTTCCACCCACAAGGGAATCGGTAGGCGCTAGTCATGCAGCATAGCTCGTGCAACACCCACGATCGTTCTGTTCTTCCTCTCTATGACCCCATTCTGCTGTGGGTTATGAGGCACTATGATTTTTCTTCGAATTTATTCTTTGCTACAGAAGTCTTTGAATTTTTTCGAGGTATATTCACCACGATTATCGATCCGTAGAGCCTTCACTTGCTTCCTCGACTCCTTCTCCACCAATGCTTTAAACTCACAGAAATTTGAGAATGTTTTGCTTTTCTTCTGCATGAAGAAGATGCAGCATCTACGAGAATAGTCATCAACAAATATAACATAATACATGTGTTTTGTTTTTGAAGCAAATTAGAAAGGTCCACACACTTCTGTGTGAATTCTCTCCAAGATCACCAAAACACAGTTCTCCTTGTCATGAAAGGTGGTCTTCACAAACTTACCCATAGTACATCCCTTGCATTGATATGACTGTGCAAGAGTACCCTTGGGAAGTCCAGTATAAATCTGTTGCAAAATATTCAAAGTGCCATGGGGAAGATGGCCCAATATCCTGTGCCATAATTCTCCCTCATTCCGGCTCACCACGTCTTCTGCTTTGCCCATAATTGCATTGCAGCCATCTACCTCCTGTTTGTAGAGATTCTTAATTTGAAACCCTATCCTCTTGGTTTTACCCGTTGTTTTATGTTGCAGGAAATCTTTTCCCTCGCTGAAAACAACGTCATAACCTCTATGCTCTCTCAGCAAATCTTAATCTAAATTTTCTATTTTGCAATCAGAGAAATTGATGCACAGCATGAAAAAATAGAGGAAAAACATTAACATAAAGGAAAGAAAATCACCATTAACATAGCTCAAGAATCTTGTGAACGATCTCTTATTATTGATGCCCAACTCAAACAGTTAGAGTGTTTCAATACTTCTTACAATGCAAGTTTCAGTAGGGTCCAATTTTCCAACCCCTGATATTACTAAGGCTTGCAGTATTTATCTGAAGACTAAGTTGGTTGCCCTACTTTACTCAACAATCTTTCATTGATTACAGTTTAACTGAAAATGGACAAGTGTGGCCATGCAAGGCCTGATCAGAAATATCTAACAAAAACGTCGCCTGTAGAATTAATTTTGGGGAGCTCTTCAGGGATCCAAACGCTTCTATGGCTCTTCGTAAGATCAAATGATAAGCTTGGAGGTGGATCTGATGGTCACAAAGAGGTAACCAATTGTGGCTCTGACATCTAGCCCTACTTTTTAGAAAACTATCATTTGGTAAATAAATCTGGTGCAGTGCTGGTTACTTTTCACTATTTGGGTGATTATGCTGGTGTGCTTTGTATGAATGCCCTTTGCCCGAATTGACCTCCTTGCTTGCACACCATTTCGGGGCTTATTCTATTACAAGTCCTTCTGCTGTGTTTTTGCCTTATTTCTTCATACGATGGCACACAAACCTCATAAGCCTGGACATGGACGGATGGTGGTTGGCAGACATGGACGGACGATGGAGGACGTGGCATGATGACATTGGCAATGGGCACAGGGCAGCAGCGATTTGGAGGATGGAGGAAAAATATTTTCGGAGGGGGCCTTAAGTGGTAAGCGTTGACGGAGAGGGGGTGCAAAATTATGAGGGTGCGACACATGGTTGAGTGGGTGGTAATGGATACCACCCATTTTGGACCATTTCTATCATTCTTAACCCATTTTATTCACAAAAAAATCTACAAACTTCATATGCTTGGACTTGAAATCTTTTAGATTTCATCTTGGTACCACATCACATCCGTGCCAACATCGCACTTCGCATTTCGCTGTCTTTAAATTTTTCTTTAAAAATTATCTTTTGAAACTTGCAATGTGCACACTGCGATAAGAGATTTTGTCCCACCCATGTCACATATCGCACTTCAGCGATTCTAAAACTTACCTCCTACTGTTATGCTTTAATCTTTCTGATTTGCAATCATGCCCCACTGCTTTGCACATCACACTTCGATGGTTTTATCATTGAACCCTTCACATTTATCTTGTATAAATTGCAATGTGTGATTGTGATCAGGTCCCACCTGGCATCACACATCACACTCCGATGATTTTAACACTTACATTTGCAACTTGTATTTTAAGATTTGTGATTTGCGATTACGATCAGGTCCCACCTAGCATCGCACATTTCCCTTCATGTTCCATATATTTTACGTTGTAATATCCTTTTCTTCCTCCACTGTGATTTAACATAGAAAAGGCTCTCCATATGGATTTGAAATCCTTTGGATTTTCCCCTTGAAGCTACATCGCATCCGGGCCTCCTTATCGCACTTCGCAACCTTTAACATTTAACAATAACTTATTCTATGTGATCTGTGATTTGCGGTATGATATTTAATCTCCATCGTTGATCAATGCTCAGATCCAACGGTCCTCACTGCTCCTTTGTTGTGTTTTTCTGACTTTGTTTCTTTGGTTGTGCCCATTTATTTTCTTAGTTGTTCGTAGAATACTTGAACCGTTCACTACTTTGTCGACGTTCACGACCTGACCGCATTCACGAATCGACCCAAACGTGCACGAGTTGACCCAATCACATTCACAACTCTTCCCTGCACGTTCACAACTCTACCTTTATTATTTTTTTGCCTTAACTACTTCTCTGCTACCTTTGCTTCCTTTGATTCTAATTTTGCTCCTCTCTACTCCTTTGTCTTTGCTAATGGTCTAATGTTGCTCCTTGCCTCTCCGCTGCTTCTATGCCTATATTTTATGTTTTTATTACAACATTATTTCTTGATCTGCTCCTTTTCCTTAATGATAGTTTTGGTGCTGCTACTTTGTGTTCCTTTTCCATCACTTATCAACAACATTTTCCCCTTCTATTGAAATGAAAGGCACATAGGTTCTTTTGAAGCTCTTGATGGTCAGGATTTCCCATTTTTATAGAAAATAGATAATAGCCATGGAATATTATTTTCAGAAATGAAAAATCTAAGAAATAATCAGTCACCTGGTGACACTATGAAATATAGGAGTCTAACACGGGAGCAAAGAATATATAGGTTTCTAGATGTGTGGGAATCCACCCCTAACTTTGAAGGAGAAAAATTATGTTTGAGTCAAGCTAGAAAATGGAGTATGATGACACTCATTGGGGAAGGAAAATCGATAACTTATATACCAATTTAAGTTAGGCCTTTTGGGCTTTGAATGTTGTTGCATGTTTGCAGTGTCTCTTGCCTTCACTCTGAATATCTTTACAATTGTAATTGTGTTGATATTAGTGTTAGTAGGAAACTTTGGCTACATAGTACTATGTTTTATACGATCAGGACTATTAGTTACAATGGGTTTTAATTATTAGGAAATTAGAGTTGGATCGATAATTTTGATGCTGGATTTGTTTTTAGCTTTACCACAATTTATGGTTTCTAGTTATTTTTAGTTTGTTGGGGACGCACTCCTAGGGTTTTTACTTCCATACATATGTTCATTTTGGTGTGTTCCATATATAATCGATGCTCTCCCAATCTCTCTCTCCATTGGTATTTTCACACTCTCTTTGACTGAGTATCGATCAACCCTCACCAGTGTTTTGTGTCCCAAGGTTGGTGTTATACCCTCCTCATTCTCCAGTTCATTTTCATATATATAGCAAGGGAAATTTATTATGGTAGGTCGGGAGGAATTCAAAAATCCAGACAATTCAAGTATTACAGAACTAAAGGGTTTATATGAGCCTTTGGCATGTAGCCAAAGTTGGCTCGGGTGCCAAATTTGGCGAAAATATTGACGGAGCCTCTACGAAAAGCTTCAGGCAGACATGGTTGACCCATTGGCTGCAAGAGATAGGTCTATTAGTCATAGCTAGAATCCACCGAGTGGGCTTACCTCGACGGAGTGATAAAGAGAAAATTAAGGAAGTGTCAGGATGTAACTAAGTGGGAGGGGTCTTCTCGGTAGGGTTATACTAGCAGAATCATAAGTGTACACCAGATTTTAGCACCAGGAGTAAACTGAGTGGGCGGGGTTCACCCAAAATATTTACCTCGATGAGATGTTAAGCATGAGTAAGGTTAAGCATCACAGGCGGGGGATCAGGATGATATCACCCAAGCGGGGTCAACCCGGTAGTAACACCCTAGAGGAAAGTTAGAGAGTGCAAGATGCAAGTAATGGGATGTCATTGAGTGGCCCAGGTCCACTCGATAGTAACACCCTTGTGGTGTATCCTGAGGGACAATAAAATGCAAAGGAAATAAATAAGAAAAAAAAAGAAAAGTGGAAGGGTTACACCCCCACATTGAATGAAAAGACTAGCCAATGAGCTAATAGGTGGTGGACTGTCATCAGCTATAGGTCCTCCTAGTGCGGGAAAGAATTTTTGCATGATAAATAGCCCAAATGAAAATTCGATGCTATCCTCCGGAAATTAAAGGTTAGGAGGTGAATATAGTAGATCAACGATCATGATTGATTTCGGGGGGTCAAGCCCCTCTCCCCTCCTAATTCATTCACCCCGCCTAAGTGTGGGGGACCACACCCACTAATGAAGCACCAAATTACCATAGAATTCAACAAGCGAGCATGAAAGCTATGGGGGCAAGGGCCTCCCCTCTTCCACTTCCGATCAAACTCCATGGCTCCATGTTTCTTCTCGAGTCCACTCCTCACCATCATCCCATCCATACGTCATTCCACCATTCCTTCCACCTATAAAACCATTCCACCTAGCCTTTGTGATTTCAAATTTGTTTCTTGCCAATGGTGTCCTCCTGTCACTCTCATGTGCATCATTCTTTTTCAAGCCACTAGCGCAGAGCACCTCCAGCACCCCAAAGAACCTCCACGCAAAATTTCATCTGATCACTAGGTAATCCAAAAACTTAGACTATTTAATCATTTTCCTCATGTTAAAAATGAATAATCCAATGCCTAAACCTTAAAATATTGGGAAATAAAGCCCTTTGCCCACACTGAACCTTTTCTGGACATTGAGGCTGAAATTCATGACCCCTTTTACTCCCATCACCTAGCATGCATTTCTTTTGATTTTTATGACCAATATTTGAGAAGTGAAGACCCGTGTTCAGTTGTAGAGGAAATATTATATCACTAGGTCACTCCCATCATGTACCATTTCCCTAAATTTGTCTCATGGATTGTAGCCTGCTACATTAAAGAGAAGAATTTATTTGTATGTTCAATATGAGATGAAATCCTAAAATTCGCTCAAGAACTGATCCAAAATTCCCTCCTGTACTCTAAGTCTTCCAACCTTGAAATATTCACTAAAAAACTATGCTTTATTCTTATATTGCACTATTAGCTCGAGAAAAACAAGCTTTCCTCCAATTTATTTTAGCACCCAGAAATCAAACGCTCCCCATTTATGACAAGTTCCATGTTTATATTTTTTTTGAAGAAATGCAGCCTATCTTAGCTGTCATTTCCTTGATTTTTGGGGAGAAATAAATAACTAATATCACCAAAGAAGTCATAGGGCTCCTGTGTACACTAATGCAACCAAACATTATCCTTGACACACACTAATTTCTCACAAAATCCATCAAATTCTAGTTCAACCTTTTTCCTACTACACATTATTTCAGATATTACTCTTTGTTGGTTTACGTTTTTGTATACCCTCATTTTGATAAGTTTGAATACCTCAACCTAAGTATTATTGATTCCCGCAAGCATAGAAATTCAGTGTTTGATTGGGACAGTGCCCTAAATAAAAAGGAGAATAATGAGGGTTTCTATTTTTTAATTTCCACTTACATGTTCATTGCTTATATAATCATAAACAATGATCCACCTCCTAAGACCTTCCCCAGGCAGAAAAAACTCCTATAACTTAGGAAAGGTAAAATGGTGGGTAATTTGTACCTCTTTGAAAGTTACACCGAGATTAGGGTTTATGGGTCAAAGCTTCCCCCATACCACTTTCCTACTTTCATTCCCATGAGAATCGTTTCCCTAGAATTCATCAGACAAACCCTGAATGTGGACCAAATCCACTTTGTCCCTGAAAAGAAGGGATATATGTTTAATTTGGCTAGAAAAAAGGGTCTTTTTGTGGTTAACGTTAGACAAGCCTTTCAGTAGGTAGAATATATGTTGAAGGACCTCAATTTTGATATGGAATTTGTGTGGCACTATGACCCTAATGAAATAATATAAAATAGGATCAAATAAATTAATTATTTTTCTTATGAGCATGAGTATAGTACCATGCTTGAATGGAAGGATAATTTTTATTCTTGGCCTGTTAATATGAAAATGGAGATTCAAATACCAATTGAAAATCAAAGGAATCAAAATAGAATCCTGGATTAAGTTGGAGAGAAAAAAATGCAGGAGCCTTCATCTAGAAATAAGGCTAGGTTAACCGAGAAAGGGTTTGATACATTGTTGACTAAAAGGAAATAAGACCAGCCAGGCTTTGAGGTATCCTTAGAAGACTCCCAACAAACTACAATTTCCACCTCCAAAAAGGTAGCAATATTGGGCTCTCTGAGTATTTCATCCACAACAAGCCTAAAAGGAGAAGGAGGAAAACTGGTGGAGGAAAGGAACAAAAATATTAGAGAAGAGATGCAATAATAGTTGGCTTCAAACTCTTTCCCTTATCAAACCAAGCTCCTAGATACCATAAATCTGGAAAGAAATAAAATGAAGTTCTCTTTGCATTTCCCTACAACATAGTCCCTCCCATTAGGGTCACAATTCAATATTGTAGACCTATATTTAGACATAGCAAGCATCCCCTTGGAGGAAAAAATAAATTAGCATACACAGGCTGGAGAAATGTTATACATTGAGCTGAGAAAAAGTTCCTTGACTATCAAAAAATCTAAAAAATTGTTAGAAAAGGCTGCCATCAGGGTGAAACAATAAAAGGCCAACTCGAGATCCCTTATTTTGGTGAATGAAGATTATAAATACTTGAATATCAAAATGGGTGTAAACCCAGTTGATGAAACTATTATGGAAGCCTTCATTCAGAGCTCACGATCTGAAATCCAGGAGCTAAGGAAAAAGCTAAAAAATCCTACATTTGAGCTCGTACATTCCAAAGAATCGGTTAAGGTGGAGGGAATAATTAAAATCATGTCCAAGCAACTAATATATAGGAACAATGAGGTAGTATTCCTCAAGAAACGGGTGGTAAATCTCCAACAGAGGATTTATTCACATATTTGTGTTGTAATCGTTCTAGAGTACTCACGAAATCTGACTAAACAATTGACCAAGGCCCTCACAAAGTTAAAAATTTCCAATAATAAGATTAATAAGGTTCAAAGTGATCTAGAGAGTACTCAACATTCTCTCACACAAAAATACAAACAATTGGAGAGAACTAGAAGAAACACTTAACAAGTCAATAACAATTTGAAGGATGCTAGTGACAGGATCCCAGAGTTAAAGGAAATATTAAGAGGGAATATAACCATGATCGAGGCCAAGCAGTTAATCTGGGATGAGATCATATCTTAAATGAAGAATACATGGGATCATTTCACCTTATTAGAAAGTTTAAGATCACCGTCAAAGATACCGAATATTTCATCAGGTCATCCATAGAAGAGGATGGAAAAAAAATCAAGACAACAAAGAAAATTATCAAGTACCTAAATGAAGAACTAGTTAGTGAGCCAAGGACCATGGATATTGTTGATAGGATACGGGAAATCATTGAAATATCCAAAATGGTTTGGAAAGAAGCATACAGGGCCAAAGCCCAGGAATTTATAGGAGATTTATTAAAATATGTTGTCGCCTTTGATTTGAATTTTTATAGAAAGACAAGAGTTGGCTTGCCTAATTGTTTGGATGCATTAGGGAACCTAATCCCATGTGAGTAGTATCATCAATCATTATATTCATTGGTAAAGGAAAAGAGAAAAATCTTCTCTGATCATTAGCTTATTTGGATGGTGAAAAATTTGTTCATTGACAAGAGAAATCACAATAAGCTGAGTAGCTTGAAGGTATCATATCAGTACTACTTTCATTCTCCTTTTCCAAACCCAACCCTATGGTATAAGTGTGATTAAATGATTAATCCATCTCAAGTCTGAATCGTTGATCTTTAGTCTCTCCCACGGGAACCATCAAGACAACAATGAAGATATTTTGGTGTGTCAATCATGGCACCTCATGTTATTTGATAGCTTGTAAATATTTTATTTCAAGAATGTAATCAAAGTTTTTATGAAATAATTATAACAATTGTGCTAGTATCACGATCTAATAATACAACTGGTAGGTAGTTATGAGAATATCAAGAAGGAATATTTTATAAGTGGTACTCATTTATGAGTCCCTATAAAATTTCTTAAGAGATGCATTAAAGAGGTTCCAAATTTCTGTTCCAAAGGCAACTCCCACTGTGAATTTTTCAAGTGTTTGAAGAAATTCCAATGTATGCTATTTTTGAGGATTAATGAAGAAGTTACGATGATTCCATATGGAAAAAATGTGTAATATGTGATCTCTCCTTTATTTATCTCCATATGTGTTTCTTTCTTCTCGGATGGTACATAATTGTAGCAGCTAGATTTAATCTCTGAGTTATGGATTCATCTATGTCAAAATTTTGATTAAGGATACCTATGATGTATGATGTCTAATGTCCTTAATATGCACTTTGTGTCCTATGAAATTTCATTTACATCATCTATTTCATAGTTTTTCTGCTGAATTTTGATGCACAGGACTCTCAGACCATTGCATTAATTTTCTCTCCTTTGGTTCATATTTCTCCTATACTGGAACAACCAATTTAATTATATATTTCCGAAGATAGGCCACCAGATTTTGAATGTTAAGTCCTTCAATAGATCATTCAATGTGTGCTTCTGATCGAATATTCCTTTGGAAGAGATATCTGAACCAAAATTTTAATTCATAATATGTTTCACATGTTGAATGTTAATGATAAATCCTTCAAACACTCTAATATTTCTTAAGAACTGATCTCTCTCAACCTAAAGGTAGTCTCTTGCAGCTCCAACATCTTCTAGCACGATTCCCAGGAGCGAATCAAAATATTTTTCCCTGGGTAAGAAATTTTTACACTCCTTTTGTCAGGTGAGAAAAGGAGGTTTGGGTTTATATCTCTCACCTTAGCGACTCCACTATAAAAATATCCAGTTGGTCATTCTGGATCTCAAGGGGCTCCATACTTGTTCTAATACTTCATAGCATAAAAATCGTCCTATACTTGACTTGGAGCGAATTTTGTCTAGAATAATTTGGAGAGAAAAATCTCCCAAAACTCTAAATTTTGTGGTTTCTTTTTTATAACCCTCAACTTATAGCTCACCAAAGGTTGAGAAAATTATCCTATGACCTCATCTAGAGTTTTGGATGTTTCATAAGAAAACTTTCCTCTGCTTGGATCTCACTTATCGAAATTCAAATCTAAATATACCTCTGTCAGTTCTCAACCTTTCACTCTCACTACCTATCCAGAACCTAAAGAAATCAAGGATATTCTTATTGTTATACCTTCTGAAATCCCCACTTATAATTCATTCCAAATCCTGTTAGGTACAACTCACATATTTTCTCAACCAGGCCTTGTTGTAAATATTGTCCATCCTCCATTGAAAAATATGATTTTCCCTGGTTGTCCCACTTAACTTGCAGCAGCCTTTGAATGGAATGCCTCAATATTAACTTAAGTCCCTGTGGAGCTTCACTATGGAGGATGATATTTTAGCCCAAAAACACATATAAGTATTTTTTTTTCATTTGTTGAGAACTTAAATGTAGAGCATCTCGATGTATTCCTAAGGATGTTTGTTTAATATTTAGACGGGGAAGATAAACAATGGTTAAAAACCATACCAAATGATTAAATTAATACTTTGGAGGAGGTGGAGAACTCTATCATGTATAAATCGGGGAAAAATAAGGACCATGGGTATGTCCTCACTAAGTTCAATGAAATAAAGAAAAAAAATAATGAGGAGGTCTCAAAATTTATTAAAAGGTTTAATAAACTATATAAAAATATTCCTATTGAGATTAAGCCTCCACAGGAAGCTGCTAAAGTAATATTTGTTTGATCCTTTCGGCCATACTATGGGTTTACCATAATGGAAAGGAAATCCTGCACACTGGATCAAATCTATATTGGCACTCTAGAAGTTGAAGCAAACTTTGCATTCACTAGAAATAAACAAACGGGAGAACATGGTGATAGAAGAAGGGAAAAGGAAGAAGTTAGCTCCTCTATTCTAGTTAAGGAAGCCCAAGAGAAGAAGTCATATAAAATGAATAAACTAATAAATAACCTTTCAAATAAGTTCGTCAATCTAGAGATGGAAAATAAGAACTCCCTAGACAAGTTAAACAAGCTCCCAATAAAAACTTTAATCCCAATTATAGGAAGCCCACTTTGCAGCGTTTTCAAGGAGAAATAAAGGATCAACAATACCAAATAAAACCTCCTTTCTATTTGGAAGATGATGCTCATTAAATTATCAAAGATGTTATAGAAGTGTATGAAAACCAATTTTCTTCTCTTTCAGAAGGAGAAGAAGAGATATAAGCATAGGGAGGAGAAGGGGATAATTTGAAATTCACCTTAGACTATTAAGAGATAGACATCTACTGTAGACAGTTTTTTGATTTCATGCACGCTCAGTTGCAGATGAAATATGATTTGAGGTGAAAGAAAAGAACCAGGATGTAGGATCAGAATGAAGAATATACTTAACCCATTTCCCCTAAACCAGCTAATAAAGGGAAGAAACTAGTCAACACTGTCCCAATTACCTAAGGATATTCTTCCCATCCTATTCATATTGAGTCTGAGGTCCCAAATATGGAGAAAAACATAGTGGAAACCAATCCAATCCACATAGGAAATAATGAAATAGTTGACCGAGTCAAAGTTGATAGGAATCCATTTTCCTTCAGCTTGCAAAAAGAGCTACAAAAAGTTAAGATATTTGTTCCTTTGATTAAAATTTTGAAACAACCTAGTTATAAAGCACAATTTTCTCAGTTCATGGAATTATTTACCACTACCCCACTTCAAGATAGTCTTAAATTTTAGGAGGAAAGGTGTGGGCTTTTGTTTGGCCCACATGTGGGGGAGAAGGGCCCTTCCACTCCTCCGTTCTATGTCACCCTAGTAATCCATGATTTATTGTTATATAATAGTATTCTTGACTTAGGATATTCTCATTGTTTAATGCCATTATCTATGATGGAGTAGCTAGGTCTGCAGATAACAAATCCATATAAGGATTTATACTAATTTAATTCCAAAAGAGTAATTTTTTTTTGGTATGATGAAAGATCTAGTGGTTAATTTGGCTCAAATCCCAGTGAAGTGCGGTGATGGAAATTGGAGTTGCTAACATCCCTACAAGAGTTGGCATGATCTTATCTAGGTCACGTTAAATGAAGCTTGGAGGATGTATCAAGCTGTATCTGACACATGCTACCATCCCACTATTTGGTGGAGAAGAGCGCAAGTAATACAGAGAGTCCATATTTGTCAAGGCAGTAACTAAAACTGATTTTTCAAACAATTTTCCTGTGTATGGACAATAAAGATATTTTTCCTGTCTTATGTTGGAAGAAGATGATCAAATCATCGAAAAAACCCAAGTAGAATATCCTATTTAGGTCGGTAACAAAAAACCAAAGTATGAATATATTTGGAAACTATATTTTAATGGTGCTTATTCCAAGGAAGGAAATGGGATTGGTGTATTGCTGGTATCCCCAAAAGGTGGCCATGTCACTCTCTCATTAAAATTATTTTCTGATCCTACAAACATTGTTCTCGAATATGAGGCATTGTTGTTAGGGTTGCAAGCCGCTAAAAATATCAATATTGAGTGCCTTATAGTATTTGGGGATTCTGAGCTAGTGGTGAAACAAGTAAGAAGTTAATGTCAAACCAAGAACCCAAGGTTTAAGTCCTACAAAAATGAGATATGGGATCTGGTTGAAATTTATTTCCTAGCCTTTAATATTCAATTTTTCCCTAGGGAGAAAACTAGGATGGTCGATTCCTTGGAAATTGCTTCTAGCAACATTAAACCTCCTCAAAACCCCTTTCTTAGGTATGAATTTGAGCTCAGGTATATACCCTCAGTACCAAAAAATGTGAAATATTGGTTGGTTTTTTAATATGAGGAATAGATTAAGCATTTTATGGGGGTATTTCGAGAATTCTCTAATTCAATGATTGACCAGGTAGATGAATATGTAGTGGAAGTGTTATCACTCTCCTCAACTTCCCAAGGCTAATAAAGGAGTGGCGAAAGGTAGCCAAAAACCAACTTTTAGCTAGGAAGCTAGCCCTACCTAACCAGAAAGGGCACTCTCTATGTCACTTTAAATATTCAATAAATGGTTGAGCGCCATAGGGTTTTAGGCTATATATATATATATATATATATATATATATATATATATATATATATATATATATATATATATATATATATAATCTAGAAACAAGTAATTTGTTTGGTAATTGACATGCTGAGTAGAAATAAGAATCAGGGAAACTAAAGCGGATCTTAAATATTGAATAGCAGAGAACAGAGTGAGGCGATGTAGGTAAACTATTTGAGCATACTAAAATTGTCATTATGTATAGTGGTAGAAAAGGTAGGAATCTGAATGAGAATTTTACTGAGTTCATTCATCAGAAGAAGGTGAAGAAAAAGGAAGGGGTCTGAATGAGCATTTTACTGAATTCATTCATCCAAAGAAAGACACACTTATGAAAATATTAATAAAAATAGCATATAAATAATGATTTATGTTTATAAACTAGTAAGATTAACATACATAAATTGTAATGGAAATGGAGTAACAGAGAGGAAAACAATGCTCAAAAGAAATTCCACTGGAATCTCACAATAGTTGTTGCAACATCTTTGTTCTCATTAAAAAATGTTTACAATAGCTCCACTGTAAAGCATGAGACTATCTCACTCAATTATCAACTTATTCTACATCTATAAACTGTGTATTTATATATTTACAATCATAATAAATAATTTATCGATGGATCACAGAAGCCAGAGATATTTTAATATTTACAATCGTCTGTCAGAAAGCCTAAACTCTCAAATATCTTCAAGGACAGGGAATTTATTACATTTGAAAGAAAATAGGAGGAAATATCTTTCTATTTATTATATCACTAGAAATATTTAACTGAGCACTCATCTAAAGCTTATCGAACCCAACAGCCATGGGGATTTTTAATTTTCTTATCCTGGACCATAGGTCATGATGTTAAGGTTTGGCTGATAGTTTCAAAAAAAATTGAGCAACTGCTGCTTGGTTTTCTGAAAATTTTCCAACTTTCCCTTGAGAGTTGTCTGTGATTTTTTGAAACGTGCAAGAGATGGGAGTAATGGTGGCGCGATTTTAATGGAAATCTATTTCAGAGAAACTCTACCAATGTTCCTTTCATTTAGCTTCTTGTTTTTCATGATAGGGTTTTGAAATAAACACGGAAATAGTTTTTGAGTGGAAAAAATCATATGGATAGGTTTTAAACCAAAAGGAATGGGCACGTGAAAAATATGGGAAGGAAACACCTTGAAGGTGGGACCCATGAGAGGGATCAAAGAAAGAGCAAGAAATATGATGGTTTTTTGGGTTATGGAGGAAAATGGTGGAATTAATTAGCAAAACAACCCTTTTCTCTTTAATGGCACAACCATTATGTTTGGTGGAAAACCCTTTGTAATGGCGGAAAACCAGAAACCTTTTGGATATAATGGAAAGCGATGTAGAGTGTGTTATAGTACGAATAACAATTTTAGGGCCTAGTGGTATTACCAAACAAAGGGAGAATGGTTTCTAGGGATATGACAGTGGAAAAAGGTTTGGACTGAGGGGGAGTGCGAAATGCAGAGAGGAGGACACGTAGTAGGAGGAGCAGCAGAGAAAATAGCTTTTCAGATCCCCATAGTGTTAAAAGTAGAATGGAGAAGGGGGGTCAAAAAGGCATAAGGACTATTGATTAAAGGGTGGGGAAGATCATGAGGTGTAATGGCTTGTGTAGATCGAAATCATAAGAACTGGAGAGAGACAAAGGATGGGTACATAGAATCTGTGATTAGCAAAATGCGAAGAGGATAAGATGACGTGGCAGGGAGGTCTCATTTTATTATCGCAATTAGGAAGAGTGGGCAAAAGGTCATAATGTGGAGACAAGAATTGATGGAAGTAAGATGCGGTATATCTCATAGTGCAATCAGGGGTTTTAGGAATACTGCAATCGGGGACCAGAGGGTTTATCGCATATCAGGGATAGGGCTTTATCGCATATCGGGATTAGAGGGTTATCGCAAATTGGGGATCATAGCGGGTAGTTATGAAGCACAATAGGAAGGATTTTCGAATTGCGAATTGCAATGGTAGGTGAGGTGGCATTAAGGCAGGTCCCATGTTATCGCAATCGAGGATTTTAAGAAGCGAAATAAGTGAATACAAAACGAATTTGCGATGCGATATAAGGTAGGTCCCATCAAAGGTTTTAAAGAGGAAAGTGGAAATGCGATAAGTATAGGAGTATAATAAAGCGGCCCGAAGCATAAGAAAAAAACATTGAATTGTTTAAATGCTAAAGTAACATAAAGGAAGTGGGTCCTATAAATATCATAGTCAGGGGTTTGTAGGAGACGACAATTTTGAAACCAATGAAGTTTGGGATCTTTGATAAGAGATTTGTGAAAAGGTAAGGAGTAAAGGTAAATGGAAAAGGAGAAAAGGGGCATATCATATATAATATATATAATATATTATATATGATATATGAAGAGGGCTTGTTCTGGGGGGCGAAGTTGCCTTTTAACAATAAAAAATGAATTTTAATGGTTAAATTTTTTTTTGAATAGAAAATGAGCACTGGAATTTGAGTTTAGGGGAAAATGAAGGGTAAATAAGTAAATGAAATGAATGAAGGCATAAATGAAGTTTGCTCACCATTACACTTGAAAACAATACTTTCTTCTTTTAATTGAACTGAGAAGGTAGATTGATTCCTTGTAGCTATGATATTCATGATTTCCCTTCCTCTTTTCTTGACACTTGAGATAATAGAACTTTCAGGGTGACAACATCCATGGATGAGATGATGGAGGAGCAACTATGACCTCGACTCTTTCACTGATCAAAATTTTATTTGAAAACTAACTATGAAACATAAAATTTTGACTTATAACTTAATGAAAAGCTACTAAAAGAGAGTTATTTGATCACTGAAATACTGACACTAACATTGGCTCCAGCTAGGGATGGAAGTTCTTTTAGGAGGTTTCAGGAAAAACGTAGACCAAGTAGCCTTATCATGTGCAATGGAGTCAAAATTGGACATTAAATGACTCAAAAACTGACTTGACTCTAACTTGACAACTAATTTTGACTGAAATAAAAATTACAAACTTATTGGTGGTAACAGACCATCGAGATCTTGGGGCCTTCACCTTGGGCTTCAAATCCTGATGATAACCACCTACTTACTGAATATATATATAAAATCATGCAATATGATCCCTATAGTGTAACCAATCTAGAAAATGGCTACTTAATTGAATCTTATTCACACTTTCCTCGAGCAGGAAAAATGATGTACATGTAGGTAACTTGTTAGAGTCGGTCTTTACATCCCTCCGTCAGAGATCATTTCTCTTATTGCATTTCATTTTTAGGTGTCTCATTCAGCTCATTCATCTGCATTCTGTTAGGGGCATGCCATCATCTGACGGAAGGGCTTTGTCACTCATTCCCCTCATGCCTTGTACCTGCTGGCTCAGGTCTGTTCGTCAAAATCAAATTTTAAAGGTCATTCATAGTCTTGTTTTGGTCTCTTGGTTAACTAAAGATTCATCTCAGTCATTAGGTCTAGGGTTTCTCAAATTTTGTGTTTCAGAGTGTCTAATGATGCCAGCAGGCCAGAGGGATGTTCCAAATAAGTTTTCATTTCAAATTGTTCATTATCAATAATGCTCAAAAATGATTCTTCTTCAAAACTCTATTTTGAAGAAGAAATTGTCAAATTTATTGTTTGTAATAAATATGTAATTTTCAAAGTTTTCCATCATGAAGAATTCAGAGGCAGCCTTGGTCCTCCTTTGCCGAAATACAATGCCAACCATCCCTGCAAAAAATCAACAAAAGAGCTTCATCATTTCAGCCAAAAATCAAAGAGGAAACAAAAAGAACAGAGTTTGTATTAAAAGTGAAAAGTGCCAATTTCAAAACATTACCAAGTGGGTTATTTCGAAAAAAAATAAAAATCCATGGTTCTATAAGATATTTTTCACATTCAAATTTCTTTTGCATTGCAAGAACTTGTCAAACACTCAAGAGAAAATCGTGGAAGGCGAAGCTGTGTTTTTGAAGACCGACTGTGTGTTTGGAGTGCGCGAGGCGCATTGGGAGAAGGCACGACACACATAGGCCACGCGGTGCATAGGGCCGATTGTCACAGTGTAATTTGCAACTGGCGTGGCACATCTAGGAGACATGGCACACTGGGTTTGTGCACGGCGCACAGAGCCTCCACGCAAAAATTCATCACGGCGTCATCAAATTTCAAAACAATTCCATCTCGTTTGCTCCAAGTAAGTTTGAAAACTGTTGCACATGGATTTTAGATCGTGTTTGGTGTTGTTTGGAGGCAAAGACATGAGATTTTTGATTGGTGAAATATAAACCCTATGTCCATATCAGAATATGCTCCTTAGGGTTTCAAATGGTGTTTTAAAAATCATTTTCATGCTGAATACTCACTATCACATTACCATTTCCCACCTATGATCCCTTTCCCTTTCATAATCCTATCATTATGGTCAAATCCCTTATGCCCTAACCTCCCAAAACATTTATATCCCTTTCCTATTCCCTCATAATCCCATTTATTACTCATATCACTTGTGCCTAAATCATATTTTCCCTATCCTAAAACCTACCATCCCCTATCATTTTTCCCCCCTCCCATATTATTTGCAACAAATACCCAAATCTCAGAGTCCTAAATACACTCAAGTGACTATTAACATATTTCAAAACTCACTTGACAAACTCCCAATCCACTTTTCCCACTGTCCCATTTTCCTCACAGTTCCTTATTCCTATTTAGCACTTTTGGCATTGAAAACAAAGACACTAAGTCCCAATTTAACATTTTCAACACACCAAACATACACCTTGCTTTCAGCACCATGACAGAGACAGATTCGTCATATGAGCAAGAATATGAGCAGGACAGTGATTCAACCACCGAGCTTAATGTACCGAGAAGGCCTCATAAAAGTGGTAAGCACGTCAGAGAAGAGCCCACTTCCTTGAATCAGTTGTAGGCCTGCCCGCATGTAATGGCATGCTTTCAGCAACATTCATGCTTTCAGTATTGTGAGATGATTGCTCAGATTCAGCATCATTAGGAGTTGGTTCGCTTATTTGTCCTACATTTGCGTGATGGTCATGTAAACCTTGTTGGAGTGAATTTCACCTTGACAACAGAAACCATTTCTCAGGAAACAGGGATACCGAACATAGGTGAAGGGTGGAATAAGAGACAGCAGCTGGATAGAGCATATTATGAACCTTACAACAGGCCTAGTTATATGAGGCAGCTCAGCAGGGTGTTTCCTTTCAGATTCTTGAAGGAGTCCTATGCGCCATTAATGAAACTCATCATCAGATATTTCAGCTGTGAGGGCTGGTTCTCATGCCTTTATGCATACCACATTAGACTTTTGATGCATTTAACGAGAGTGAGGATGATGAACATTCCATACTTCATGTGCTGAAACATAGAGCGGATGACTACTCTTGTGCAGAAGAAGACTCTAGAGCAGCAGCATAATAGCATTTATCGTTATGCGCTCATTAATATGATTGTGGTACATCAGCTTGGATTGCAGGGCATTGCATGGGAGGAGTTCATTTCCCGTGACTTCTTCACAGCTCCTCAGCCTCCTTAAGAGATTTTTCATGATGAGGGTGAGCCTTCACATCAGTTTGAGGGTCCTGAGACAGAGCCTATCAGTGTTCCAATGTGTGTTACCTATCAGAGAGGTACCAGAGCCTTATTTGCAGCAGAACGATGAGTATTATCTCCACTCGGGGTGGAAGGGGTCTCATTACCTTCATCAGCAGCGCGAGTACTATCTCCACCCAGGGTGGAAGGGGTCTCACCTTCGACATCAGCATAGATACAGGGACAGGACAGAGGCAAGAGGCCTATGCAAGATTGATTTTACACTCATTGATGTTGATTTGAGCTCTCCTAGCTCAAAGCTGAAAGAAATCATCCAGGAGCAGAAAGCTGAGATCAACACATTGACCAAGAAATTGCAGAGAGCTCAGTGGGTTATAAATTACTTGGATCAGTGGAATAAACAATTGGAGGATCAGCAGACAGTCATGGAGTTGCAGAAAATTCGTGAAGACCGTGAATTGGCCCGAAAAAGACCAGGTGACATGACACCGTTTGAGCGGGAGATTTGCCTTACGAGAGTCAAAATTCATCTTGAGAAACTATTGGCAAAGGCCAATAGGGAAAAATACATGCTCAGACATATGGATAACCACTACTAGGCTTGCACACATGTTTGCAAAGCGAAGATGAAGATCCCGACGGCGAGGCTAAGGAGAGCACTGAAACGTCAGAAAAGGCCTGATCCACTCCAAATATTGGCCGAAGCTTCTTTGGCTGAGCATGGCACATGATGGGGGGCCTTCACTCCAAGTTTCAGCAAATTTGGAGTAAATTTTGTCATTTTTGAAATTTTGGTCGCAAAACAGATTTTTCTGCCCGACACGTCGCGCCACTTGGCGCGCGCTTATGACTGGGACATCTTCTGGAGGAAAACTTAATATTTTTGAGTTTTTTATGATAAATTATGCATGCTAAAAAATTAATGAGAGATTTCATCAAGTTCTGGATGGTCTTAAGGGTCAAAAACACTCCAAAATGGCCTTTCTGCCACCTTTTGCACCAGCAGGAACCAGTCTTGGGAGATTGAAGTTTTGGAGGGGAAAATGAACTTCCAATTGAAAAATTCCACTTGGGTTGGATAGTAGACAGATAGGGCTGTCCAACGAGCTATCATGAGCTCAATTTGGACTTCCGAAAGTGCCTCAAAAACAGGCTCAAAGTGGCGTGACGCATTGAGTTTTTGGGCACGGCGCATAGAGAAATTTGTCCTCATTTTGACTCTTCAGCTCAGAAATTCGCCCAGTTTTGACTAGTTTTACTTTTTGATGTAACTATTGATCTATCGTGATGTAATTTGATGATTATGATGTAATTTTGGCTCATATTTACTTGTTCTAGAGGATTCATTTACTAAAAAGTGAAAATTAAATGAATGAATCAGTTTCCTTCCATATAGAGGCAAGTTGTTTGATTGCCTAGATTTCAGTTCCTTGTTTAGAATTGGTTGAAAAAAATCCTAGAAGGATGAGATCGACCCCTAGAGGCATGGGAAGGGGTTATGATGGTCTATATCATGTATTTTCTAATACATTTTTAGGGTTGGATACTTGGGAATAGTTTGGCACTTCATTGTACATACACTTCTACATTTTTGGCAAAGGAAAGACCAGGGTTTTGCAGCACTTGTTGGGATCCTTGTGGCTCTGAGTTTTGATGATTTTTTTCTCCATGTATCTGTAAGTTTCATTAATGTTATATGTATGCCATTTCCCTTCTCTTTGCCTCTGAATTAAACAAATGAGTAACTAAGGTAGAATTCATTAGTTTGCTGGTGTTATGCCTTAAACTTTTGTTTAGTTTTATATGTTTTCCTCCGTTCGAAGAGGATCCTTGCACCTTCCTGCCCTCTTCGGCTCCTCAACAGTCTTATATATCCATTCATTGAATCTAAGGCATCAAATCCATTTCCTTCCCTGCCCCAACTTGAACTCTGCAAGAAATTGGCCTCATCCCCAAGCCCAAAATTGCCTTTCCCTTTTTCCAGCAAAAACCCTAAAAATCAAAATCAAACTCCTTTATTCATATATCTAGCCTAATATTAGTTGTTCTTTCATTCATCTCAAGCCCTATTGAATACTTTTCGCTAAGATTAACTTGGAGAGAGCCCTCTCCTGTTCTGGTAGGGCTAGCTACCAGACTGAGCGTGGTTTGATGTTACCTTGAATCTCGCCTTCCTTCAGCCTAAGGTGGATTTAGGCAATAACATAGTGGCGACCATACTGGGGAAGAAAATTTTGTTGTTTTCTTTATAAACTATAGACAAAGCCTGAAGTTAGCCAGGTAGCCTTCGAAACGCTCTTGCTTTGCATTAGCGAAAGTAGATGAATGCTACTTCAGTCAATCTCCGGTCTAGTTTATGAACTGAACATCTGGTTTCCTCAGTAACATGTATCAAGTTCAGATCTGATTGTTGATGGTGGACAACGATCAGACATATGAAGGCTGAAAAATTCACCTGGCGACTCCAACTCAATCCAAATATTCCAATGCTCACTGATCCATTCATGCACTAAAATAAAATGGTAGGGTATGTGGCAAACCCTGCGCTTTGTGAAGCTTTAAAAGAAGTTAGAGATCAGTTAGTGGATATTGAAATTGATGAATTATTTTTCATTGTCGTGCTTCAATTTTTGAGATCTCTGAAGTTTCCTTCGGAAGCTAAAACTGGTTTCTTTGAATTAGTTGTTGAAAAATTTGAGAAGGAGATTCAGTATTTAAATGATCAGATCCAATCATATGAATTCTAAGATCCCAAAAAGTTCTTGGAAACTCTCTCTCCTTCAAAACAAGAAACAATAGAGCTGCCCGTGGATGTTTGCACTGACAATGTGCAGCTGGAAGTATGTATTGTGAAGTTGGGGCAGCAAACAAAGTCTAGATTTTGTGATCCTATTGCAACGTACATGGAAATTTTTTTCAGTTTGAATGATAGATCAAATTGTCTTTTACATAACCAGACTCGTTATGTGCATGTATGACTATCAACATTTACATTTGTGTCCAGGTTTAAGCACTTTCAAGAAGAATCCTTGTCACAGTTACTTGATTGGTTGATCTGGCATTACAGCGTTACTTGATCTATTGGTTTTGCAACAAAGTAGGCGAGATTTTAAATAAATAAGCTGCCAAAGGCAACATTTCAGTTTCCTGTATTTGTTTATGTACAGGTTGCAGTATGTATATGTTTTTGGATTGGTATGAGTTGTTTTGGGTTTGCAGTTATTGATTCCATGCCCAATGGATAAAGGCAATGGTCTGCTCTCCCAAATATCTGTCGTTCTTGGCACCTCCAAGGAGCTACCATCCCCATTGAAGCAAATGTTAGAGTCGGTCTTTACATCCCTTCATCAAAGATCATTTCTCTTATTGCATTTCATTTTTAGGTGTCTCATTCAGCTCATTCATCTGCATTCCGTTAGGGGCATGCCATCATCTGACGGAAGGGCTTTGTCACTCATTCCCCTCATGCCTTGTACCTGCTGGCTCGGGTCTGTTTGTCAAAATCAAATTTTAAAAGTCATTCATAGTCTTGTTTTGGTCTCTTGGTTAACTAAAGATTCATATCAGTCATTAGGTCTACGGTTTCTCAAATTTTGTGTTTCAGAGTGTCCAATGATGCCAGCAGGCCAGAGGGAGGTTCCAAATAAGTTTTCATTTCAAATTGTTCATTATCAATAATGCTCAAAAACGATTCTTCTTCAAAACTCTATTTTGAAGAAGAAATTGTCAAATTTATTGTTTGTAATAAATATGTAATTTTCAAAGTTTTCCGTCATGAAGAATTTAGAGGCAGCCTTGGTCCTCCTTTGCCGAAATACAATGCCAACCATCCCTGCAAAAAATCAACAAAAGAGCTTCATCATTTCAGCCAAAAATCAAAGAGGAAACAAAAAGAACAGAGTTTGTATTAAAAGTGAAAAGTGCCAATTTCAAAACATTACAAAGTGGGTTATTTCAAAACAAAATCAAAACCCATGGTTCTATAAGATATTTTTCACATTCAAAATTCTTTTGCATTGCAAGAACTTGTCAAACACTCAAGAGAAAATCGTGGAAGGCGAATTTGTGTTTTTGAAGACCGACTGTGTGTTTGGAGTGCGCGCGGTGCATTGGGAAAAGGCGCGGCGCATAGGGCAGATTGTCACAGTGTAATTTGCAACTGGCATGGTGCATCTAGGAGGTGCGGTGCACTGGGTTTGTACGCGGCGCACAGAGCCTCCACACAGAAATTCATCACGGCATCATCAAATTTCAAAACAATTCCATCTCGTTTGCTCCAAGTAAGTTTGAAAATTGTTGCACATGGATTTTAGATCACGTTTGGTGTTGTTTGGAGGCAAAGACATGAGATTTTTGATTGGTGAAATATAAACCCCATGTCCATATCAGAATCTGCTCCTTAGGGTTTCAAATGGTGTTTTAAAAATCATTTTCATGCTGAATACTCACTGTCATACTACCATTTCCCACCTGTGATCCCTTTCCCTTTCATAATCCTATCATTATAGTCAAATCCCTTATGCCCTAACCTCCCAAACCATTTATATCCCTTTCCTATTCCCTCATAATCCCATTTATTACTCATATCACTTGTGCCTAAATCATATTTTCCCTATCCTAAAACCCACCATCCCCTATCATTTTTCCCCCCTCCCATATTATTTGCAACAAATACCCAAATCTCAGAGTCCTAAATATAGTCAAGTGACTGTTAACATATTTCAAAACTCACTTGACAAACTCCCAATCCACTTTTCCCACTGTCCTATTTTCCTCACAGTTCCTTATTCCTATTTAGCACATTTGGCATTGAAAACAAAGACACTGAGTCCCAATTTCTCATTTTCAACACACCAAACATACACCTTGCTTTCAGCACCATGACAGAGACAGATTCGTCATATGAGCAAGAATATGAGCAGGACAGTGACTCAACCACCGGTCTTAATGTACCGAGAAGGCCTCATAAAAGTGGTAAGCACGTCAGAGAAGAGCCCACTTCCTTGACTCAGTTGCAGGCCTGCCCGCTTGCAATGGCATGCTTTCAGCAACATTCATGTTTTCAGTATTGTGAGATGATTGCTCAGATTCAGCATCATCAGGAGTTGGTTCGCTTATTTTTCCTACATTTTTGTGATGGTCATGTAAACCTTGCTGGAGTTAACTTCACCTTGACACCAGAAACCATTTCTCAGGCAACAGGGATACCGAACATAGGTGAAGAGTGGAACAAGAGACAGCAGCTGGATAGAGCATATTATGAACCTTACATCAGGCCTGGTTATATGAGGCAGCTCAGCAGGGTGTTTCCTTTCAGATTCTTGAAGGATTCCTATGCGCCATTAATGAAACTCATCATTAGATACTTCAGTTGCGAGGGTAGATTCTCACGCCTTTATGCATACCACATCAGACTTTTGATGCATTTCACGAGAGTGAGGATGATGAGCATTCCATACTTCATGTGCCGAAACATAGAGCGGATGACTACTCTTGTGCAGAAGAAGACTCCAGAGCAGCAGCATAACAACATTTATCATTATGCGCTCATCAAGATGATTGTGGTACATCAGCTTGGATTGCAGGGCATTGCATGGGAGGAGTTCATTTCCCGTGACTTCTTCACAGCCCCTCAGCCTCCTCCAGAGATTGTTCATGATGAGGGTGAGCCTTCACATCAGTTTGAGGGTCATGAGACAGAGCCTATCAGTGTTCCAGTGTGTGTTACCTATCAGAGAGGTACCAGAGCCTTATTTGCAGCAACACGACGAGTACTATCTCCACCCAGGGTGGAAGGGGTCTCGTTACCTTCATCAGCAACGCGAGTACTATCTCCACTTGGGGTGGAAGGGGTCTCGCCTTCGACATCAGCATAGATACAGGGATAGGATAGAGGCAAGAGGCCTATGCAAGACACTGATTTTACACTCATTGATGTTGATTTGAGTTCTCCCAGCTCAAAGCTGAAAGAAATCATCCAGGAGAAGAAAGTTGAGATCGACACATTGACCGAGAAATTTCAGAGAGCTCAGTGGGTTATAAATTACTTGGAGCAGCGGAATAAACAACTGGAGGATTAGCAGACACTCATGGAGATGTAGAAAATCCGTGAAGACCGGGAATTGGCCCGAAAAGGACCAGGTGACATGACACCGTTTGAGCGGGAGACTTGCCTTATGAGAGTCAACATTCATCTTGAGAAACTATTGGCGAAGGCCAATAGGGACAAATACATGCTCAGACATATGAAGAATCACTATTGGGCCCGCACACATGTTTGCAAAGCGAAGATGAAGATCTTGAAGGCGAGGCTGAAGAGAGCACTGAAACGTCGGAAAAAGCCCGATCCACTATAAATCTTGGCCGAAGCTTCTTTGGCTAAGCATGGCACATGATGGGGGGCCTGCACTCCCAGTTTCAGCAAATTTGGAGTAAATTTTGTCATTTTTGAAATTTTGGTCGCAAAACAAATTTTTCCGCCCGACGCGTCACGCCACTTGGCGCGCGCTTACGTTTGAGAAATCTTCTGGAGGAAAAATTGATATTTTTGGGTTTTTTATGATAAATTATGCATTATCAGGAATGGCTGAGAGATTTAATCAAGTTTTGGGTGGTTTAAAGGGTCAAAAACACCTTGAAAATGGCCTTTCCGCCACCTTTTGCACACACAGGAACCAGTTTTGGGAGATTGAAGTTTTGGAGGGGAAAATGAACCCCAAATTGAAACATTACACTTGCGTTGGATAGTAGATAGAGAGCGCTTTCCAACGAGCTATCATGAGCTCAATTTGGACTTCATTAAGTGCCTCAAAAATAGGCTCAAAGTGGCACGATGCATTGAGTTTTTGGGCGCGGCGCATAGAGAAATTTGGCCTCATTTTGACTCTTCAGCTCAGAAATTCGCCCAGTTTTGACTAGTCTTACTTTTTGATGTAACTATTGATCTATCTTGATGTAATTTTATGATTATGATGTAATTTTGGCTCATATTTACTTGTTCTAGAGGATTCATTCACTAAAAAGTGAAAAGTAAGTGAATGGATCAGTTTCCTAGCATATAGAGGCACGTTGTTTGGCTGCCTAGATTTCAGTTCCATGTTTAGAATTGGTTGAAACAGCTCCTAGAAGGATGAGCTCGACCCCTAGAGGCATGGGAAGGGGTTAGGATGGTCTATATATTGTATTTTCTGAAACATTTTCAGGGTTGGATACTTGGGAAAAGTTTGGCACTTCATTGTACATACACTTCTGCATTTTTGGCAAAGGAAAGACCAGAGTTTTGCAGCACTTGTTGGGATCCTTGTGGCTCTGAGTTTTGATGATGTTTTTCTCCATGTATCTGTAAGTTTCATTAATTTTATATGTATGCCATTTCCCTTCTCTTTTCTTCTGAATTAAACAAATGAGTAACTAAGGTAGAATTCATTAGTTTGCTGGTGCTCTGCCTTAAAATTTTGTTTAGTTTTATATGTTTTCATCCAATTGAAGAGGATCCTTGCACCTTCCTGCCCTCTTCAGCTCCTCAGCAGTCTTATCTATCCATTCATTTAATCTAAGACATCAAAGCCATTGCCTTCCCTGCCCCAACTTGAACTCTACAAGAAATTGGCCTCATCCCCAAGCCCAAAATTGCCTTTCCCTTTTTCTAGCAAAAACCATAAAAATAAAAATCAAACTCCTTTATTCATATATCTAGCCTAAGATTAGTTGTTGTTTCAGTCATCTCAAGCCCTATTGAATACTTTTCGCTGAGATTGACCCAGAGAGAGCCCTCTCCTGTTCTGGTAGGGCTAGCTACCAGACTGAGCGTGGTTTGGTGTTACCCTGAATCTCCCCTTCCTTCATCCTAAGGTGGATTTAGGCAATAAAATAACTCATGATAAAAACTGAAAACAAGACTTATGCTGACAAACAAGACAACATTCATCTCCTCCAATGCTTGTAAAATACTTCCCAAGGGATCTTGAAAATTATGAAGCATTAACTTTTGTGGATCAAAAAAAGGAGATGAGTAAGAATTATTCCCATATGGTTGTAGCAAAATAGAAAAAGGATCCTCCATAATCATTTTAACAACATAAGTTTCCACATCTACGGGATCCGGGACAAAATCCCTTTTATCAGAAGACTTTTCATTTTCTAAAACTTGAGGAAAGTTTATATATACAAGGGGCTCTAAAATAACTTCTTCGTTATAATTTCTCTCCTCTTCATAATCACTTGGAAATTAATAAGACTATACAATAACATCATCATTCTTAAAGAATGGAATACAGATTTGCAAATTTAGAATCTGATTTATTTCTTCTTTAGTAAAAGGAGGAAGTACTCTTTGTTTTCTTTGGATGAAATAGTAATTGTCTTCTTTCCCTCCTAAATATCCACAAAGATGTTGAATATCTTCTTTAATCTCAAGAAATGGAGCATATAATTTTTCATCAGACTCCTTGTAATATCCCAAATTAGGGAAATTCTACAACAATGAGAATATCTTAAGATATTCTAAAGTGGGAGATCTAGCAATATGCAAACACAACAATGGAGTAGCAGTGACACTCAACTCATAGAAATGGGAGAAAGATCCATAGCTACTTCAAGAGACAAGTACATAAATCATGATAAAACATAGCTACACAAGTGTGTCCAAGCTATGACTCAGCATTTTGTATAAGAGAAACTGCATACTAACATATGTAAAGTACATGGGTATACAAATATATGGCCCATACAACGTTGGGAGTGAAGATCTCAGCTCCCAAAGGCTACCTCAAGTCAATCCTGGAAGGATTGGCTATAATATACAAAATCTACAAAATGTCAGAGTTGCTGGGTAGAAACTGCAACTCAAGAACTGCGAATAAGTGGAGAAGGCTGAAGATGCTGCATCCGATGGGAATACCCCCTCCAATGGATCTCTAGAGTTAAAGGTTGATCCTCTCACCTAAGATCTCACCCTCCAAACATATCTGCAAAGCCCCACAACATTTTCTCACTAGAAATAATGTAGTCACTGAAGAAAATTGCGCTATAGGGGCAAGTGAATGGGTTGGCCCAATGCCAAGATCTGAAATCAGCTCCAAATGCCTCCAAATTTATCTCTCAAAGGAAAGAGAGACTCATCCTCTGAAAAATAGCTGATGGAAGTGGTGTAGTGAACCCTCACTACAACACCCTGCAACACAACATTATTCTGCTGCAGAAATAATGCAGTCTTGGAAGAGGATGCTTGGCCTAAAGCTTGGATGTGAGGAAAATTAGTGCAATCCCTCAAGAGGCCTCTCAAGAAGGAGAGGAATTCCTAAATAGGAATTCCCTCTTGCTAAGCAGCACTGCAACTCAGCTAAACAACTGGAGATTGCACAAAGTCTGAAAAGAACATAAAATCAATAATACATGACATGAGAAACAATGACTGCCTTGCCCTCCTTTTAAACAAGTGAAAGCCCTCTCTCCATGGGTCCCAATCCTTTAGGGTTTCCTCCACCAAATAACCCTCTTCCCATTCACACTGCGCTATCTATCAAAGTGTCTTCCTCCTCCTCTCCCAGTGCTATTGACTTGGTCAAAATTGACCTTTTCCACTTGCAAATGACCCTGTTCACACATGAGGGTGTGAAAACCAGCTCCAATGATGATCTCATTTCATACTATGAGGGATTTTATTGATATTTCCATTAGCCTCCTTACCCATTTATTCTCCTCCTAGGTGAAATCAACAAAAATTAATATTCTAATTTATTGCAGGAAAATTTTGGAATATTACAGTCCTCCCCTCCCAAATGTTTCTTGTCCTCAAGCAACTGTAAGGATAGAATTGGAAAGCCTCCCCCCAAGGCATGAATTCTATGATGTGTTGAGTAATATCTTCCTCATGTGGATCGTCCATCCCCCAAGCAATCATCCATGCAAAATGAGTTACCTCCCAATATGGAAACTCCTGAAAGTCATCTTCCACCTCTGGCTCCGGCAATGTAGGTGGGCTAAAAATCTGATATTGGTAGAAAAAATAACCTACCCCACGTTGTCCTCCTCTCCACCTAGGATAAGTGTAGAGTGTATGTTGATCCTGGGCTGCAATGATGTATCCCCCAAATGGCAAGATGGAGATTAGATCTCTAAGGATATCTCCTCCAAGGTTATGAAACATGTTGGCCCAAATCATCTCATATGTGATGGGATGGAAGTCATCATCATATGGCATCACATTACTCATATGGCTCACCTCATAAGGAAACAAATGTGTTGCTGCAGTGGCCATACCATCTCCCATGCTCCCTTTAGAACATGTAGTGCAAAGAGTGTGGGAGTTCTCTCCCTCCAAGGACACATTCACCCAATGTGTCTCTCCTCTAATCATGCTCCCAAGAAAAGATTTAGCAATATCAACCAAGGGAATCATAAGGGGAATCATGTTGGCTGCCATGTGAAGTAAAGGAGAAGGAAAATGGTCCCTCAGATGTAGCCAATGCAGTTTGAATCTCCACTACCATGGAAAATAAAATGATGTGTGGCCTCCCCACCATTTTCTTGCTGCCCCAATCTCTTCACAAGTCTGGAGAAAGTGAATGATGTAATGTGAAATGTGAGTATGTTCTCCATGAGAAAACTCCCCCCCATATACACTTAGGGAGTGATCATTCACAATGGCCTTATGTAGACAATCAAATCTAGAACGAATAATATCCCTTCTTTGAGCAAATCCCTGCACATACATGGTTAAGAAATGCATACATATAGACAACTTACTATGCAAATAAAAAATACTTTTACCATATGTTTTGCTCATATAAATGGAGTGGCTCATAGATGAGTCTCCCCTCATCCCCAAAGGGAAAAGATTTGGTTGTGCTAACTCCTCCATATTCTCATGATCCATGGAGTGCCTCCTCAAGTACTCCAAGTGGTTCCTCCCACAAGAAAAAAATAAATTTAATGTGGCAATCATGGTTTGCCCCTGGTTCCTCTTGAAATGTACAACATGTATAGTGGGGAGGATCATACTCCCAATGGGCATCCTTAAATCATATCCCACTATCCAAAAACAGCTTCTCATGGAATCAGCAATACATGGAAGCAGAAACAAATAGAAACAAGTTTCCATATGAAAACTGGAAAGTGAATCAAGGTCCCACACAAGGAACCAGTGCAGTGCATCCCTTGCCTGCATCAAATCAAACAAAAACAAGTGCTTTCCTAGCCACTTTTTTGCTTCCACAATCATTTTACAAGATATAAACACTAAATTACCAAAGGGTGTCAATGGTGCACACCAAAAATCATGTGGCTTTCCCCACAATCCACCAATGAGATAGCCAATCTCGATGCTACAAATGGCTCCAAGTACATCATTATACAATATGCATGAAGGAATAATCCTCCTTGGTACAATATGTTGCTCATAAAAAGACAAGGAGTACAAAACATAAGGTGAAATTGTACATTCTCCATTATGTACTTGAGGATTTGAGCTGAAATGGATCAACTGAAAATGTTCCGTTACTCCCAATGAGTAGGAAGGTGGCTATGACATCCTCACCATCATCATCTAGGCTATGAATCTCTCCATATGCTGAAATATTTCTTGTTCAATTCCCTCCCAAATGAACTCCTCTGCCAAGGCAAGATATGCATCAAAATGCATGGAAAAGAAGTCCTCATGTGCTGCATGCAGCAGCTTCTCCTTGAGACTAGAATATCTAGTCAACAAGACTCTTCCATGTGAATAGATGACCATATCATCCACCATACACTCATATTCTCCATCTGGGTCATTGAGAACCATGCATGTGCTAAGATCCTTGGAGTACTCTACTAAGAGCTGAGATCTCCAGTAAGGATCAATCCTCCTAAGAGACAATGCTGGTGATATGGTATGTGAAGCTCTCCTCATGCTATTTTCTGCTACTTTAACATTCCCCATGCCAAATTTCTCCTCCAAATTCTTCACCTCTCTGAAATCCAAGAGCTGTGAATCTAACGACAAGATTTCCTTCATCAATGATAGATCTGGTGGCCTCCCCGGTGGAATGCCTCTATCCAGTGAGACATTGACGTCAAGATTGTACTATACATATGGTTGGGAAAAATTTCCCTTGCTCTCACAACGTAATACAGTCTACCTCCTCTTTGCACTATCTCTCTGAAATAGAGAAGGGTGTGTGCCCCTCATCACATGATGCTGCTCTTCCTCCCTTCCTCCTTCTTCCAGTTGTAATGCTGCACAACCATGCTGCTCACTGATTGTGCCTAGACCTCCATGTATGAGATCCTGGGGACTTCCTTGCAAAGATGCAAGAATCCCTCTAATTGGAGCAAGAGCTCCTCCTCCCTCTGCATGAGGTGCTATATCAACTCTAGAAATGACAGCGCTGTTTCCCTTAGCCTCCTCAACATGTGTGGGAAACCCTCCAATGATTGGATCCTCTTTTGGAAAATGGATCTCTTTCCCTCCTTGTGCCACAATACAAGATGAAGGTATTTCCTCTAAAAAAGTATCATGTAATATATTAGCCTCCACTATGGTTCCCTGAAGTGATTATGAGTCTATGGTTTTCTCCATCACATGCAAGGGATTTTTTTTGTTTAGATGTTTTTGTTTCCTCCACATGTGTTTCAGAATCCTTCCTACCAAATATTTCCATAAAATTTTTAATGAACCTTGCATAGGAAGAATTATTTGCATTCTTTAAAGTAAAGGAATAAAATAACCACCATGAATGGATCTTACCTCCAAAGTGCAGCGCTGCTACTCTAATGGCTTCATCTTCAGAAATCTGATGCTGCTGCAGAAAGGTGTCTAGCTCTTCCACCCAAGCCCTGGTTGAACAAGTAGGGGAACCATCAAAGATAGATAGAAGAAATATATCCATATTATGTTGCTTGTTCCTCCTCACCTTGACCTTGAAAAACTCTAGGAAAGTGACATGATCTCTAAACTTCCGAGTTTGAGACTGATACTCATGCAAGAAACTACTAAGAGTTCCCTTCTTTGGCATTCCTTCTTCTTCTTCTTCTCTTATGGCAAAACTGGCCATGTGACTGCACTATACATCACAGGGTTTGGCTGCATGCTCACACTCCCTATATGAAAATCTAGAGTTTGAATCAGTTTCAAACCCTCTTGGAGATCCTGTACATATCTCCCTCCTTATCTTCTCGAATTCTTCATGAATGCTCTGTACAGATCTTGGAAGAAGCTTTGTAAGCTTATCTCCCTTTTTCTCTCCACATAATGGAGTATTCATATTTCCTTCTCTTGATAGCATAATGGATGAGATCCACAGGTTGAGCCAAGATTATGCTCTGATACCACTGTAATATCCCAAATTAAGGAAATTCTACAACAATGAGAATATCTTAAGATATTCTAAAGTTGGAGATCCAGCAATATGCAAACACAACAATGGAGTAGCAGTGACACTCAACTCATAGAAATGGGAGAAGGATCCATAGCCATATTATTAAGTATTAGTAGCAACAAAGGAATACAAGGTCTTGAGGAAAATGTTAGTCAAGATAAGCAATGCTCAACCTCAAGATACAAGTACATAAATCATGATAACACACTGCTACACAAGTGTGTCCAAGCTACGACTGTGCAATTTTATAAGAGAAACTGCATAATAACATATTTCAAATACATGGATATACAAATATATGGCCCATAAAATGTTGGGAGTGAAGATCATAGCTCCCAAAGGCTACCTCAAGTCAATCCTGGAAGGATTGGCTATAATATACAAAATCTGCAAAATGCCGGAGTTGTTGGGTAGCAGCTGCAACTCAAGAACTGGGAATAAGTGGAGAAGGTTGAAGATGCTGCATCCAATGGGAAGACCTCCTCCAATCGATCTCTAGAGTGAAAGGCTGATCCTCTCACCTCAGATCTCACTCTCCAAACATATCTTCAAATCCCCATAGCATTTGCTCACTAGAAATAACGCATTCATTGAAAAAACTACGCTGTAGGGGAAAGTGAATGGGTTTTCCCAATGCCAAGATCTGCAATCAGCTCCAAATGCCTCCAAACTGATCTCTCAAAGGAAAGAGAGACTCCTCCTCTGAAAAATAGCTATGGAAGTGGTGTAGTGAACCCTCACTGCAACACCCTACAACACAACATTATTCTGCTGCAGAAATAGTGTTGTCTTGGAGGAGGATGCTTGGCCTCAAGCTTGGATGTGAGGAAAACCAATGCAATCCCTCAAGAGGCCTCTCAAGAAGGTGAGGAAATCCTAAGCAGGAATTCCCTTGTGCTGAGAAGCACTGCAACTCAACTAAACAACTGGAGATTGCACAAAGTCTGAACATACCATAAAATCAGTAATACATGACATGAGAAACAATGGCTACATTGCCCTCTTTTTAAACAAGTGAAAGCCCTCTCTCCATGGGTCCCACTCCTTTAGGGTTTCCTCCACCAAATAACTCTCTTCCCATTCACACTACGTTGTCTATCAAAGTGTCTTCCTCCTCCTCTCCCAGTGCTGTTGACTTGGTCAAACTTGACCTTGTCCACTTGCAAATGACCCTGTTCACACATGAGGGTTTGAAAAACAACTCCAATGATTATTCCCTTTCATAGTATGAGGTATTTTATTGAGATTTCCATTATGCATGGGCCTCCTTACCCATTTATTCTCCTCCTAGGTGAAATCAACAAAAATTAATATTCCAATTTATTGTAGGAAAATTTTGGAATATTACGGTCCTCCCCTACCAAATGTTGCTTGTCCTCAAGCAACTGCAAGTATAGAACTAGAAAGCCTCCCCCCAATGCATGGAGTCTATGATGTGTTGAGTAACATATTCCTCATGTAGATCCTCCATCCCCCAAGCAATCATCCATGCAAAATGAGTTACCTCCCAACATGGCAACTCCTGAAAGTCATCTTCCACCTCTGGCTCCGAAAATGTAGGTGGGATGAAAATATGATCTGGGTAGAAAAAATAGCCTACCCAATGTTGTCCTTCTCTCCACTTAGGATAAGTGTAGAGTGTATGCTAATCCTAGGCTACAATGATGTTGCCCCCAAATTGCAAGATGGAGATTAGACCTCTAAGGATCTCTCCTCCAAGGTTATGAAACATGTTGACCCAAATCATCTCATATGTGATGGGTTGGAAGTCATCATCATATGGCATCACATTCCTCATATGGCTCACCTCATAAGGAAACAAATGTGCTACTGCAGTGGCCATACCATCTCCCATGCTCCCTTTAGAACATGTAGTGCAAAGAGTGTGGGAGTTCTCTCCCTCCAAGGACACATTCACCCAATGTGTCTCTCCTCCAATCATGCTCCCAAGAAAAGCTTTAGCAATATCAACCAAGGGAACCATAAGGAGAATCATGTTGGCTTCCATGTGAAGTAAAGGAGAAGGAAAATGGTCCCTCAGATGTAGCCAACGTAGTTTGAATCTCCATTGCCATGGAAAATAAAATGATGGGTGGCCTCCCTACCATTTGCTTGCCACCCCAATCTCTTCATAGATCTGGAGAAAGTGAATGATGTAATGTGAAATGTGAGTATGTTCTCCATGAGAAATTTCCTCCCCATATCCACTTAGAGAGTGATCATTCACAATGGCCTTATGTAGACCATCAAATCTAGAAGGAAGAATATCCCTCCTTTTAGAAAATCCCTACACATATATGGTTAAGAGATTCATACATATAGACAACTTACTATGTAAATAAACAATACTCTTACCATATGTTTTGCTCATATAAATGGAGTGGCTCATAGATGAGTCTCCCCTCATCCCCAAAGGGAAAAGAGTTGGTTGTGCTAACTCCTCCATCTTCTCATGATCCATGGAGTGCCTCCTCAAGTTCTCCAATTGGTTCCTCCCACAAGAAGAAAAGAAATGTAATGTGGCAATCATGGTTTGCCCCTGGTTCCTCCTGAAATGTAAAACATGTATAGTGGGGAGGATCATGCTCCCAATGGGCATCCTCAAATCATATCCCACTCTCCAAACAAAGCTTCTCATGGAATCAACAATACATGGATGCAGAAACAAATAGAAACAAGTTTCCATATGATAACCGGAAAGTGGATCAAGATCCCACACAAGGAACCAGTGCAGTGCATCCCTTGTCTGCATCAAATCAAACACAAACAAGTTCTTTCCTAGCCAATTTTTTGTTGTCACAATCATTTTACAAGATATAAACATGAAAGTACCAAAGGGTGTCAATGGTGCACACCAAAAATCATGTGGCTTTCCCCACAATCCACCAATGAGATAGCCAATATCGATGCTACAAATGGCTCCAAGTACATCATTATACAATATGAAATAAGGAATAATCCTCCTTCGTACAATATGCAACTCATAAAAATACAAGAAGTACAAAACATAAGGTGAAATTGTACATTCTCCATTATCTACTTGACGATTTGAGCTGAAATGGCTCAACTGAAAATGCTCCCTTACTCCCAATGAGTAGGAAGGTGGATGTGAAATCCTCACCATCATCATCTAGGCTATGCATCTATCCATATGCTGAAATATGTCTTGTTGAATGCCCTCCCAAATGAACTCCCCTGCCAAGGCAAAAAATGCATCAAAATGCATGGAAAAGAAGTCCTCATGTGCTGCATGCAGCAACTTCTCCTTGAGACTAGAATCTCTAGTCAAGAAGACTTTGCCATGTGAATATATGACCATATCATCCACCGTACACTCATCATCTTCATCCGGGTCATCGTGAACCATGCATGCACCACGATCCTTGGAGTACTCTACTAAGAGCTAAGATCTCCAGTAAGGATCAATCCTCCTAAGAGACAACGCTGGTGATCTGGTATGTGAAGCTCTCCTCCTGCTACTTTCTGCTACTTTGACATCCCCCATGCCAAATTTCTCTTCCAAACTCTTCACCTCTCCAAAATCCAAGAGCAGTGAATCCAAAGACAAGACGTCTTCCATCAATGATAGATTTGGTGGCCTCCTCGGTGGAATGCCTCTATGAAGTGAGACATCGATGTCAAGAGTGGACTGTACATATGGTTGGGAAACCTTTCCATTGCTCTCGTGAAATATAGTATGCCTCCTCTTTTCACTAGCTCTCTGAAATAGAGAAAGGTGTGTGCCCCTCATCACATGATGCTACTCTTCCTCCCTTTCTCCTTCTTCCAGCTGTAATGCTGCACAACCATGATGCTCACTGATTGTGCTTGGACCTCCATGTATGAGATCTTGGGGACTTCCTTGCAAAGATGCAAGAATCCCTCTAGTTGGAGCAAGAGCTCCTCCTCCCTCTGCATAAGGTGCTAGATCAACTCTAGAAATAATAGCGTTGTTGCCCTTAGCCTCCTCAACATGAGTGGGCAACCCTCTAATGATTGGATCCTCTTTTGGAAAAGGGATCTCTTTTCCTCCTTGTGCCACAATACAAGATGAAGGTCTTGCCTCCAAAAAAGTATCATGCAATATATCAGCCTCCTCTATGGTTCCCTGAAGTGATTATGAGTCTATGGTTTCCTCCATCACATGTAAGGGTTTTGTTTTTTTAGATGTGTTTGTTTCCTCCACATGTTTTCAGAATTGTTCCTACCAAATATTTCCAACAAAGTTTTAATGAAACTTGAAAATGAAGAAGTATTTTCATTCTTTAAAGTAAAGGACTCAAATAACCACCATGCATGGATCTTACCTCCAAAGTGCACTGCCGCTACTCTGATGGCTTCATCTTCGGAAATCTTATGCTGCTGCAGAAAGGTGTCTAGCTCTTCCACCCAAGCCCTGGCTGAACAAGTAGGGGAACCATCAAAGATAGATTGAAGAAATCTATTCATATTATGCTGCTTGTTCCTCCTCACCTTGACCTTGCAAAACTCCAGGAAAGTGCCATGAGCTCTAAACTTCTGAGTTTGAGACTCATCCTCATGCAAGAAACTACTAAGAGTTCCCTTCTTTGGCATTCCTTCTTCTTCTTATTCTCTTATGGAAAAACTGGCCATGTGTCTGCGCTATACATCACAGGGTGTTGCTGCATGCTCGCACTCCCTATAAGAAAATCTAGAGTTTGAATTAGTTTCAAACCCTCTTGGAGATCCTATACATATCTCCCTCCTTATATTCTCGAATTCTTCATGAATGCTCTGTACAGATCTTGGAAGAAGCTTTGTAAGCTTATCTCCCTTTTTCTCTCCACATAATGGAGTCTTCATCTTTCCTTATCTTGATAGCATAATGGCTGAGATCCATAGGCTGAGCCAGGATTATGCTTTGATACCACTGTAATATCCCAAATTAGGGAAACTCTACAACAATGAGAATATCTTAAGATATTTTAAAGTTGGAGATCCAACAATATGCAAACACAACAATGGAGTAGCAGTGACACTCAAATAATATAAATGGGAGAAATATCCATAGCCATCTTATTAAGTATTAGCAGCAACAAAGGAATAGAAGGTCTTGAGGAAAATGTTACTCAAGATAAGAAATGTTCAACCTCAAGACACAAGTACATAAATCATGATAAAACACTGCTACACAAGTGTGTCCAAGCTATGACTATGAAGTTTTATAAGAGCAACTACATACTAACATATGTCAAATACATGGATATACAAATATATGGCCCATACAATGTTGGGAGTGAAGATCTCAGCTCCCAAAGCCTACCTCAAGTCAATCCTGGAAGGATTGGCTATAATATACAAAATCTGCAAAATGCCAGAGTTGCTAGGTAGTAGCTGCAACTCAAGAACTGGGAATAAGTGGAGAAGGATGAAGATGTTGCATCCAATGGGAAGATCTCCTCCAATGGATCTCTAGAGTGAAAGGCTGATCCTCTCACCTAAGATCTCACAATCCAAACATATCCACAAAGCCCCAAAACATTTTCTCGCTAGAATTAACGCAGTCACTAAATAAAACTGCATTGTAGGGGCAAGTGAATGGGTTGGACCAATGCCAAGATCTGCAATCAGCCCCAAATTCCTCCAAACTGATCTCTCAAAGGAAAGAGAGACTCCTCCTCTGAAAAGTAGCTGATGGAAGTGGTGTAGTGAACCATCACTGCAACACCTTGCAACAAAACATTATTCTGCTACATAAATATCACTGTCTTGTAGGAGGATGCTTGGCCTCAAGCCTAGATGTGAGGAAAATCAATGATATCCCTCAAGAGGCCTCTCAAGAATGAGAGGAAATCCTAAACAGGAATTCCCTCGTGCTAAGCAACACTGCAACTCAGCTAAACAGCTGGAGATTGCACAAAGTCTAAACATACCATAAAATCAATAATACATGACATGAGAAACAATGGTTACCTTGCCCTCCTTTTAAACAAGTGAAAGCCCTCTCTCCATGGGTCCCACTCCTTTAGCGTTTCCTCCACCAAATAAATCTCTTCCCATTCACACTGTGTTGTCTATCAAAGTGTCTTCCTCCTCCTCTCCCAGTGTTGTTGACTTGGTCAAACTTGACCTTGTCCACTTGCAAATGACCCTGTTCACACATGAGGGTGTGAAAACCATCTCCAATGATGATCCCCTTTCATAGTATGAGGGATTTTATTGAGATTTCCATTATGCATGGGCCTCCTTACCCATTTATTCTCCTCCTAGGTGAAATCAACAAAAAATAATATTCCAATTTATTGTAGGAAAATTTTGGAATATTACACTGCTAATTTATTTCATGTGGTTTCATTTGACTATAAAGATGCAAAATGATTTCATCTTCAAGCAAAGGGGAAGCTACTATATGTTGAATATGATCTTGTGTATCAAAGTGACTAGCATATTCATATTTATGATGAAGGGATAAATCATAGAAGGCTTCAATGATCTCTTTATCATTCATGCATTCGATATCATCAATACTCTCAAGACATGCAATAAAAACTTTAGTATAATCACAACATCTTTGTAAGAGAGATAAAGAAATAATAGACTTCACATAATGTTTAAAGAACACTCTATGGAAATATTTAAGAGAACATAAGCTTATTTTTGGTAACCATTCATACCATGATCTAGATTTCCCTTCCAAGGTAGCCATGAACATTTTCATCAGGGAATCCTTATGAAAATCAATCTTCAGTTTACATACATGAATTTGAAATCTAACCAGATGCAGAAAAACCTCATCCTCGTTTCCATCTATGAATTTGGGCAGATAACTTTTCCAATCTATGCAAGGAATTTGATTTCGAAAACCAGGAATGTGAGCATGATTCATAGGAGCATACCTTCTAGCAGTGGAATCCATCTTGAAAATAGTGAAATCATCAAGAAATTATTCAAGCTACCAGTTTTTGAAAAACTTCACATAAATTGAAAAACTTCTTGGTGACTTCAATGTTTTCAAAATGGGTTTATTATTTTTATTGATCTTTGAGAAGTGGAGTCACCATGAGCACTCTGAATTTTTGGATTCTTTACCACTGGAGTCTCCATGTGAATGATTCAACCTTATTTTGTCTAATCACTTTTCACCATCAACAATCAGAGCTTATATTTTTTGTTCTTTCCCAGGGAATTTTTAGCAACTGCTCCCCGACAATGGCATCATAATTTTTATCTCTCTCCCCAACTTCCCAGGGCTGACAAAGGAGTGGAGAAAGGTAACCAGAAACCAAATTTTAGCTAGGAAACCAGCCCTACCTAACCAGAGAGGTCTCTCTCTATGTCACTTTAAATATTCAATGAATGGCCGAGTACCATAGGATTTTAGTATATATATATATATATATATATATAATCTAGAAATAAATAATTTGTTTGTTAATTGAGATGCTGGATAGAAATAAGAATTGGGGAAACTAAAGTTCATTTCAGAGAATGAATAACAAAGAACAGAGTGAGGCCAAGTACGCAAACTATTTGAGCATAATTAAATTTTCATTATGTATAGTGGTAGAAAAGGTAGGAATCTGAATGGGCATTTAACTGAATTCATTCATCAGAAGAAAGACACACTTTGAAAATATTAATAAACAGAGCATAGAAATAATGATTTATGTTTATAAAACTAATAAGATTAACATACATAAACTATAATGGAAATGGAATAACAGAGAAGAAAACAATGATCAAAAGAAATACCACTAGAATCTCGCAATAGTTGCTGCAACATCTTTGATCTCATTAAAATATGTTTACAATAGATCCAATGTAAAGTATGAGACTATCTCACTCAATTATCAAGTTGTTATACATCTATAAACTGTGTATTTATAGACTTACAATGGTCTTCCAAAAAGGCTAGACTCTCGAATATCTTCAAGGATAGGGACTTTATTACATTTGAAAGAAAATAGGAGGAATTCTGTTTCTATTTATTATATCACTAGAAATATTTAAGTGAGAACCCACCTGAAGCTTATAAAACCCAACAACCATGGGGGCGTGGCATTTCATTATCTTGATCCATAGGTCACGATGTACAGGTTTTTCTAATAGTTTCAAAATAGATTGAGCAACTGCTACCTGGTTTTCTGTAAATTTTCAAACTGTCCCTTGAATTATCCTTGTGCCTTTTTGAAACGTGCTAGAGCTAAGAGTAATGGTGGCATGGGTTTAATGGAAATAAATTTGATAGAAACTTTGTTGATGTTCCTTTCCTTTAGTTTCCTGTTGGTTGTGATAGGGTTTTGAAATAAATGCAGAAACAATTTTGGAGTGGAGAAACGCGTATGGATAGGTTTTAAACCAAAAGGAATGGGCACGTGGAAAATATGGGAAGGAAACACGTTAAAGGTAGGACCAACGGGAGGAATCAAAGGAAGAGTGCGAATATTATGGTTTTTCAGGTTATGGAGGAAAATGGTGGAATTAATCAATAAAACAACCATTTTCTCTTTAATTGCGCAACCCTTATGTTTGGTGGAAAACACTTTGTAATGGTGGAAAACCTGAAACATTTTGGATAGAATGGAAGGCGACGTGGAGTGAGATATAGTCATAGGGCCTGGTGGTATTACCAAAAAAAGGGAGAATGGTTTCAGGGGATATGACAACGGTAAGAGGTTTGGACCAAGTGGGGGTGCGAAATGCGGAGAGGAGGACATGTAGCTAGAGGAGAGATGGAGAAAATAGTTTTTCAGACCCCCTAAAATATTAAAAGTAGAATGGAGAAGGGGGCCGAAAATGCATAAGGACCGTTGATTAAATGGCGGGGAATATCACGAGGTGTAATGGCTTGTGGAGATCGTAATCGAAATAACTGGAGTGGGACAAAGGCTAGGGACATAGAAATTGCGATTAGCGAATTGTGAAGAGGTTAGGATGACGTGGCAGGGAGGTACCATTTTATTATCACAATCAGGAAAAGGAGGTGAAAGGTCATAAGGTGAAGACAAAAAATGGCAGAAGTGTGATGCGATATATCACATAGTGCAATCAGGGGTTTTACGAATATTACAATTAGGGACCAGAGGGTTTATCGCATATCGGGGATAGGGCTTTATCGCATATCGGGACTAGAGGGTCATTTCAAATCAGGGATTGAAGGAGGTAGGCATAAATTACAATAGGAAGGATTTGTGAATTGTGAATTGCGATGGGAGGTAAGGTGGGATTAAGGTGGGTCCCATGTTATCGCAGTTAGGGATTTTAGGAAGTGGAATAAGTGAATACATAAAAAATTTGCGATGTGATATAATGTAGGTCCCATCAAAGGTTTTAAAGCAGAAAGTGGAAATTTAATAAGTACAGAAGCATAATAAAGTGGCCCGAAGCAGAAGAAAAAAACTTTGAATTGTTTAAATTCTAAAGGAACATAAAGGAAGTAGGTCCTACTGATATCGCAATCAAGATTTTATAGGATACGACAATTTTGAAACCAATGAAGTTTGGGTTCTATGATAAGAGATTTGAAAAAAGGTAAGGAGTAAAGGTAAATGGAAAAGGCAGAAAGGGGTACATCATATATAATATATATAATATATTATATATGATATATGAAGAGGGCTTGTTGTGGGGGGGCGGAGCTGGTTGTTAACAATAAAAAATGAATTTTAATGGTTAAAAAGGGTTTTGAATAGAAAATGAGCACTAGACTATGAGTTTATGGAAAAATTAAGGGTAAAGAATTAAATGAAATGAATGAAGCCAGAAATGAAGTTTTCTCGCCATTACACTTGACAACAACACTTTCTTATTTTAACTAAACTAAGAAGGCAGATTGATTTCTTGTAGCTCTAATAGTCATGATTTCCCTTCCTCTTTTCTTGACACTTGAGATAATAGAAATTTGAGGGTGATGGAATCCATGGATGATATGATGGAGCAACAATTCTGACCTGGACTCTTTCAGTGATCAAAATTTAATTTGAAAACTAACTATGAAACATAAAATTTTGACTTATAACTTAATAATAGCTACTAAAACAGAGTTATTTGATCAATGAAATACTGACACTACCAGGAAGAACAACAAGAAACTTGGGAATAATAAATTGTTGGACACAAAATTTTGTAGCTGAAGGGAAATACAATTGTCAAAGGGTCGGTAACACTAGAAATATTGTTTAACACAAAAAATGTAGCTTTCAAGGAAACTAAATAGGAGCTTGACGAGGATATAGGGCACTGTAACATTGGCATGAAAGAAGAGTCTAAACTTATTAAGGTGGCTACAGGGGTTCTGAAAGAATATAAACAGAGATATCCTTTTTTGTTTAAAAATTATATGGATTTTTATTTTTATTCTTATGATGATTTGAAGATTTTTGATCCCAGTATCATACAACATAAAATTCCTTTGAAGGTTGGAATGAAGCCCTACAAGTAGAAGCTCAGGAAAATAAATCCCTTGCTACTCCCTCATTTTAAAAAAAGGATATTAAGAAGTTTCTCTAAGCCAAAATAATTGTGCCTTTAAGATACTTAGATTAGGTAAAAAATTAGTCCCCGTGGGGAGTAAAAATGGGGAGATCAAACGATGTGTGGACCTAAAAATATTGAATAGGGATTTTCTGAAAGGAGATTTCCCCTTGCCCAAAATGGATTATATTTTGTAGAAACTAGTGAGATCATCCGGACTATCTATGATGCATGGGTTCTTTGAATATAACCATATTGTTGGACACCTTGGGGATCAGGGAAAAAAGATATTTTATCACACCTTGGGGAACCTTTATGTATTATAGGATTCCTTTTGGTATCATAAATGTTGGAGCCACTTTTGAAAGAGAAATGAACATAGAATTTGTTGGAAAAAAAGATAAATTTGTGACAATTCACTTAGATGACATAATTGTTTTCTCCATGACTAATGAAGAACATATTTAACACTTGCAACTCAGGTTTGAAAAGTGTAGGAAGTATGGCTTATCTTTAAATCCAAAGAAATCACAATATTCTTTGAGCGAAGATAAGTTGTTGGGTCCCATAGTGGCAAGGGAAGGAGTGAATAATGACACCAAGAGGGTGGATGCTATTTACAATATTAACTTACCAAGGAATAAAAAGGAGATACATTTTTTCTTAGGAAGAATAAATTTCTTGAGAAGGTTTGTACCAAATTATGATGAGATTGTGAAAGATATCACTAATATGTTGAAGGAACTATTGAAGCCATAGAATCATTCTCCTAGATCAAAAGGGCCTTTGCAAATGACCCTTTCTTAGCTAGTCTTGATTATCAAAGAACATTCCTCATTTTTTTTTTTCATCTCCTACCATAGTAGCAACAATCCTATTCTATAAAAATTATGAAGGGAAGGAGAATTTGATTGCATTTTTCAGTCAGGTGTTAAGGGACGGAGAACTAAAACATAAAATTATGGAAAAGAAGACCTATGGCTTGGCAAATGACCTGAAATATTTCCGAATTTATGTTTTGCAATCGATAATAATTTTTTATGCCCCTACATCTGTTGTGAAAGACATACTCACATAGGGATACAACAAAGACAAGAGAGGAAAATGGATTGCCAAGATCCTAGAATATGACATGGATATGAAGCCTACCAAATTGATCAAGGGGTAGGGATTGGAAATTTTTTTATCAGAATCAAATTGTCAAGCTCTATGTATAAACATGGTAGTTGATGAGGCAGAAGCAAAGAGACAAGTAGAAGATGCAAATATCAATAGAGAAACACAGAGACTTCAAATGAAATACTTTTCCTCAGAGTGGTATAAATTTGTTGTTTATGGAATTCCCACATATATTTGAGAAAATAAAATCGAAATTTCTAAGGCTACAAACACAAAATTTTGTTGTTGCCAATGGTTAGTTGTATTGGGAGGACCCTGTGGGAGTCTTACTATTATGTTTGGTGGAAGAAGAAACTCCCAAGGTAATAGATGAGTGTCATAATTTTTTTTGTGCATGACACTATAAGTATAAAGTCATAGTCCATAAAATTATAAAGGATGGATTCTATTGGTCCAATTTATCAAGCAATTTCTGTGCCCAAGTGAGGGCATGTATAAAATGTCAAATTTTTGCTAAAAAACATAAGCGAGAACCCCTCCATTTGGTCCCTCTTTTTTTGGATAAACCATTTAAGAAATGGGGGATATATTTTATTGGGGAGATCCATACATCATCCACTGGGAAGCAAAAATGATTATTCACAAAAAAATATTACTTCACAAAGTGGGTAGAGGCCATCCCTTATAGGAATGGAACTGATGTAGTGGTTATTAGAATTATTGAGGAGAACATTCTGACTAGATTTCGTTGTCTGGGAAAAATCATCATTGATAATGCAAAAACATTTAAATCAGTCAAATTCATCAGTTTATACCAAGATTATAATATTGTTCTAGGACATTCCATGATCTAAAAATGGAGGAGGTGTTCCCTTTCCTCTTATCCACAATCAAATAATCAAACAAGGAAAATTATGACGAATCGCAAGGTAAAATGGGTCTTGACACAAAACAAATTTTTCAAATTCTCTTCAACTCATGAGTTAGTATTCACATGTAAACTTAACATAAGCAACATAATAGAAAATAAGCGATACATGCATAATGAAGAGTATCAAAAAATATTTTTTGATGAGATTCAACCCTCTTGAGCTATAGCTTCGGGCATGGAAACATAGCTAGAACACTATATATATTCAGTAGAAAATAGAGTACATAAAATTTTATTGATGAAGACATGTGGCTATTACCCATACAAGGTAATGTTCTCTTGAAAATAACTCTTAGATAAAGCAGCAACACAAGGAATCTCCTACAAAGATCCTATACTCCAACTGAAAAGAGCTTACATGAGCATATGATCACTTCAATTCCACAGTGAAGAGAACAAAAAAATCTTCCATCAACATGATGTAATGAGAAAAATAAACCTAAGATGAACCCTGCAAGTAACAACCATTGCAGTGAACCTATGAAGGTGAGAAAACCCTTACAAGGCCTTCTTCATGCTCAAACACCTTCCAGAACTAGTTTAAAAACCTGATTGATTCATGCACCCTTGGTATTCAACCTACAAAAATACTCCTTATAGGTGCTCATATCAGAAAATAGAGGTCACCATTAGATCCAAAATTTCCAAAGCCCCTATGAAGACTCTTTTTTAGCTCAATTTGGTCAAAAAATATAAAATATATTGCCCTCAAGATCTTCCATGAGTTTTACTATTAACTGTCATACAAATCATACAAACAATCTAGTGTCCTACAAATCCACCTTTTTTTTTTCTAACAAAGTGAAATTTTACCTCTATCGGTGCTTTTTGTAGGAAAATTATATTTTCCATGACCCCTTAATCCAAAAAACCGGGCCATATGACCACATAGGGCTGTGGGCTATGTTAGCAATCCACCGTATCTCCGAAGGATAAGAAGGAGACCAGGAAAGGTAACCACATACCAATTTGGCCTAGTAGCTAGCCCTACTAGGCAGAAGAGGGCCTTCTCCATGAGATCAAAATGAAGATTACTGGATAATGAGGATTTTAGGCTAGGTATAGCAGCACGAGGGTTTGGTTGAATGATTTTGAGTGATGGATGGTGAATTAGGTCAGGGAAGAACAAGATGAGGGTAAAAAGGATTAAAAATGTGGAGATCTGATGGGGCAAGGTAGGCATCTAATTTAACACATTATGTATCAAAACTAGTGGATTAGACTTCTAGGGTTTCTAAAAAGAGCATGTAGATCATCATTTCCTTTCAATCAGAAGAAAATGAAACAAAAATGTAATAATTCCTCCAAAACAAAGCATCAAAATAATCAATTTTGTCTATCTAACTTAGGAATCATTCACATTCAGAGATGGCATGAATATGGAAATAATATTACATTCAAATATAAGAGGCAACACTACTAAAACACTTTACCACATAAATCCCACCAAAATAGCTGCAAATATGTCTATTAGTTCCTGCCAAAAATGACTGATTACATTAGTGTTCAAAGATCAATTACACAACATCCAAACCTTACAATGACAAAGGAAATGAAACATATAGACCAAAAACTGCTTCTCTGACTCTAAGGGGTCGAATCCATTACTTGTGGAGCTGATCCCCAAAGTCCTCAGCTGGAATCCTAATGACTAGGGAGGTCAAAAACCTCATCTGTATCTTTGAGGAAACTAATTCACTTGACCCAAAATTACATATTTACTTGATGTATATACCTCTAGTAACTATACAAGACATAATTGGTGAGCCCTGGTATTGCACCAAGAGTGCTGCAACTTCAAGGGGCTGCCCTACTTTAATTTATCAACCTCAGATTCGTACAAACTTGGAGGCGACAGTGCTATATACACAATAGATGCATTCTACTCATGTCATCCTCTTCCGCTCTATGAAAGGGTGCTACCTGTAGGGGTTCTTAGTGAAGTCTGTCACACTTCAATGAAACTAAAATAAATTGCAAAAGGGAAATGACAGAAAGGAAGCAAAGATAAATTGCTGAAAAGAATTAACAAGAAAGAAACTAATTTAAATTGCATAAAGGAAATGATGGAAAGGAAGCTAAACTAAATTGATGAAAAGAAATGAAAGGAAAGAAACTAATTTAAATTGCAGAAAGGGAATGGCAGAAAAAACTATTTTAAATTGCATAAAGGAAACTAATTTAATCCATAATTAACTTGGCCAATTGGCTAAACACCCTACTTATCTTATGCTCTATCTATGTAGCTATTCATGACCTAGTTCTAATTTGAAGAGGTGTTTCTTGCAGTTTTGGAAAAAAGGGCTAAAGATGCTAATGGAGGGCTTGAACACATGGGACAAGGCTTAGAGAAGTGAAAAGATGGGTTTAAACCTTATTAGAACTTTATAGCGCAAAAATCCTTTGGAGTTGGAGCCTTTTAGAAGTGCGATGGCGAAACTCAAATGGAGGGATAAAAGTGCAATATGCGATAGTTGATATTCCAATCGCAATATCACAAATTTCGAGGAGTAGTGGAAGTGATGTTCGGGAGCGGGAGCGAAATTCGAAATGTGATGGGTGACGTGGCGGTGGCACCAGTGGTAGAGCATGATAGTGATATTGGAATCGACGTTGGGAGAAGTAGGTGTTAATAGGAACCAAATAAAAACTGTGAATTGCGATGTGGCGGTGTACAAAGAATATCAAAATCGGTGTTGGGAGTGGTAAGTATTAATGGGAACAAAATAAAAACTGTGATTTGCGATGAGATGGATGACATGGTGGCGGAGTGCGATGACAATATAAAAATCAGTGTCAGGAGCGATAAGTATTAAAAAGGAGTGGATAAATATTGTGAAATAAGATTTGCGACGGGATAAACATTGCGAAATGTGATTTTCGATTTCCAGTGTGGCAGAGTATGGAGCGATATCGCAATCGACGTTTGGAGCGGTAAGTCTTAAAGGAAAAGGGAAAAATGTTGGGAAATGCAAAATGCGATTTGTAAAAAGGCAAAAGGTTACGATCTACGATAGGATAAAAATTGGGACGTTTGATTTGCGATGTACGGTAGCGGGAAGTTCGAGGAGCAAAGGCGGAGCTACACTTTGATGGTTTTTCAAGCGTTTTGTGAATGAAAAGGCATGGAATTCAAATAAGAGGAAAGGGAGGGAAAGGGAGGCATAAAATTTAGGTTCACAAGTGTAACACAGAGGTGGATAGGGATTGGAAAATGAAGCGGAACGACTTAATAATGTCTCTAGGTCTTTTGATGCTTATTCCTACAAACAACCCTATGGATTCATGCACGAAAGAAAAAAATAAAATGCATGATAAAAAAAGGGAACAGAAAGCATTTTTTGGTCTATGTGAAGGTCAACCCTGCTCAAACTCTATTGACAGAGAAGAGAGGGGAAGGCTTAACCACAACTTTTCAGTTTTTCCTCTAATCTATTACTCTCATAATAAAATGAAGAACTTCAATAGAAAAGTGAAAGAAAAAAACTAAACAGGAATGAAACTATTAGAAGTAGAACTAACTAAATGACAGAAACAAAACTAGTTGAATGAGAGAAAGGAAATAATGAAAGCAGTAGAGAAGCTGAGGCACATGGGTTGGGCCCTAACCCATGAGCCTAGCTCTCTGGAACTAGATCAATAAAAATTCATCTAAATACTTATTGCATTAAAAATACAATCTTATTACATCCCGAAGGTATTAAACAACAAGAGCCTAATAGAATGGAAAATGAATTCCATGGGATGGAATGGAATGGAATGCATCGAATGGACTAGAATCCACCAGAATCAAGCCTAATTAGCTCTTGATCAGCTTTATTTATCCTCAAGGGCATCTACCAACATCTCCTAAAAAATAGGTAATGAGTCCACGTGACTCCAAATGAAGTATGGCTTGAGTGCACTTTGTCTTGAGTTTCTTGGCTACCTCTAGAATTCAAATTGCTGAAGGGGATATCATGAAGATCCTTTGGTTTCCTTTGAGAGTTAAGGAGGGTGGACAACGCCCTTGAATCTCTCTAATATTTCTCCCTAATTTCCTAATATTGTGCTCATGTATTATTCACTCTTGATCTTCCAATGATAGGGAGAAAGTCCCTAAATTATCTCCTTCTCCAAATCTGCATAATCTGCCCAATATTCTCACAATATTATACAAAAATAACCAATATTAGGCACAAATATGCAATTAACTTCAAACCTTCCTAAGAAAATATTAAAGCATGGGAAAACATTATTAAGTGTAGAAGGAGAGATTTAATTAATCTTTTCATGTGCATCAGAAAGGTAGATGGGCCTAATAAAGGTTATATGGGCCTTTATTTATGTCTAATTTAGAGGCCCATCATCACCCCCTACTGAAATTTTTGCTCATCCTCTGAGCAACCTATTCATCCTCCCTACCTTATGGTTATTCCTACATGCTGGCTGATTTCATTTTCTATTTATTGGCCCATGCCCTGCTCCTCCTGCTAATATTCTTGCTATTATTCTTGCATTTCTTCTCGTAGGTGCTTCATGGAGGTCCTCAGGTGCCTTAAGAAAATATGTTTCACATGCCAAGAGGTGGTTGATCCACCTTTTATTTTGTTTTATTTTTTCTTTTCTTTCTTTCTTTATCTCTCTTTTTTTTTTTTAATCGCATGCAGAATAAACTCACAATTCTTTTTTTTTGTGAACTGATTTCACCCTTGGCTACCCCTTTGGCACTACTTGTCTTCCATTACATGAAATATTTACTACCCACTTTCTCAAGGCCTTTTTAATTTTGTCTTGTTCCTCTTCTTGGTTGAAAAAGTGAGGCTAGTTGCTAGATAAGGCTGAGATTACTCTGCTACTGATTTTGGCTATATAAAAAACTTTCCTTCTCACACTTTTTAATATTCTATTAAGCTAAACTAGATTAAAAGAAAGGGTTAGATGTGTTAGGTCTCTATAATAAGCAAGATTGGAAAAAGTGCGATCACAGAGTTAACATCATTTCAACCAACTTTGGGGTTCTAGGATCTAGCCCTCCTGAATCCGGAGAGGGATCTCTCCAATGTGTACAAAGATGGATTTGTCTTTGAAGTTCGGGGTAATGATATTAGGCTAGTTATGAGGTCCAAGGGTTTTGTTTTGTTTTGGATGGTTGAACATGATTGCTGTTAGAGGTGAAAGTCCCAAAGGTAAAAGGTTCAAAGGTGAGAAGTTGCAAGCAAAAGAGTAAGCTTTGATCAAGAAGAAAGATGATGGCAGGTTTTCAGTCCATTGGGCTATGGAGTCATAAGGGGATTTAATTGAAACAATCAGGTTCAAGAGTGGTCTATGGGGCAAGTCATCTATGCCTCATGATCTCTTTAAGGTTTGATTTATGGAATGGAGTGATACATTAAGAGGGGGAAAATAAACAGATGCAGAACAAAGAGCAGCCTAGGATCTGGTAAGTACTTTGAAACTATCCAGCCTTTGACCAGGCACTTAAGAAAGACATGAAAGCAAACTAGGATCTGGTAAGTACTTTGAAACTATCCAGCCTTTGATACACTTCCAATAGAAAACACATGAAAAAAAAAGGGAAACTTGAAGGCAACCTTTGGAGTAGAAGCTAGCGGGCCGGGCTCACCACAAATCCTCTCCTAGCTCTTCTTTACTTGGACACTTCCAAGACAATCATAGAGATAACACAGAACGGCCTAAGATTTGGTAAGTACTTTGAAACTATCCAGCTTTTAACACATTCTAAGGGAAACAATCAAACCATTATGCAAACAAGACTGGGACCAGGGCTTACCATATCTTCCTCAGTTCATCTTCACGCAACATATACTGAAAGTAACATTCAGAAATAACATTCAACTAAGACGATAGGATGAGGGAACACCAGCATTCCTATGCTTGAATCTGAATTAAATCATCTCCAAATAACACAATTGAAGGAAAACATTAAAATGAAGATTTCTCAGCCAGAGAAGGTTACTGATATGCAGGAGGTCGTAACACTGTTTATACTGTTCTTTACAGAAGAAAACGAAACATAATGAAAACAGAAACAAAATTACAAGTTATAATAAGAATAACATCACCGTCAGCATAGACCAGGATCCCATCAATCAGCTTGTATTGATGCTCCAAACCGGTTACAATCTTCAAGTCCAGTGTTTAATTCATCTTTCCTTCACAACCTAACTTATCTACTACAAGCAGAGCTCCAAGAGCCAGTGAAAACACTATTTACAATCAGGAGTCTTCAGCTCAGTTACATAGAATGCTTCAGCAATTACATTGACAACCAACCCCTCACTCATCTTCTACTGAAGTATTTATAGAAGGATGAGGAGGTGAGATCTGATTAAAGATCTCAAATACAATTAATACAGAGTTAATGTTTTCTTGGCCCTTGGGAGGCTCAAGGAAGAAAATGTACAACTGTTTCACTGTATTAATTATTTTACACTTATGAATTGAGCTCGGAAGGAGCTTTTGTTGACCTTTGAGGCTCTATGTGATCTTAGGGTTACTTTGCAGACATTCTTTCATTAAATTCCTGGCAGAAGTAACTTCTTTGGCTGCGTCGAGGTAAAATATCTGATCCCGATCAATAACTTCTGTTCTTGAATGAATACTTTGAGGCATAGGTGGCACTTTAGTCGTTGGGAGGAATCAATTTGCCTCCATCTGTGGCGGTGGAGGGTTTTTATGATAAAACACTTTAGGTTTTTTTTAAACTGTGTTTTAGATTGGGGATTAGGCTTTTGATAACAGTCTTAGCCATAATCCCCATAAGACTGTCTTCAGTCATCGTTCTGCTGCGCTCTGTCTTCTGCAACTGATACTCTTTCTCTGCGCTTCATTTGATGTTTTCAGGTTTAACAGGGGCATACGACACCAAGGCTCATGAAACCTTGCTGGAAAACGTGTATCTATGCCCAGTGGATGATTTTTCTGAGGTATTCGATGGCCGGAGGATCGTCATCCTTGGCCGACGAAATTTCTTCATTTAAGCGAAAAAACCTTAAAATCTACAAAAACCAACAAATGTTACAAAAATCCTGCGTTTATAGGGCAATCTGCATCGGAGGATGTGCGGAGGAAGGAGGGCCGTTCGATGGCATCATCCAACGGTCCGGATTTAATCGTATATTTGGTCGAAAAAGCATGGGGGAGGAGGATTAAATCAGAGCCGTCGATTCGCGCCGAGATCGATGGTCAGGGATGACTGCGGGGGGTTAGGATGTACGAAGGAAAAATCTTGGGGGCATACCCCCGCAGTGAAACTGCGTCGTTGATCTGGATAAGTTTGGACGGTCAAGATGGAATCAGGGGGCGTTGAAAGTCAAATAGAGGGAATCTGGAGGATGATTTTTGGACCGTCGATCAGATCAGATCAACGACGGACATGTGATTTCCGCATGGCGATGGCCTATTTATTGCATGCGCACCTTCGTTATTCATCGCCCAACTTTGGTTAGCGCTGAATGTTGGATGAGTGGGCCCAGATCGGATGGTGGAGATCCATTTCGCTGGGCATCCCTGGTCGGGACGTTAATGTGCGGGGGAAAACTTTAATGCGTGGGGACAGCGGTTTTAGAAAATGGTACGAAGGACACGTGGCGCACAGCGTATGGAATCGCTAGCCAACGGGAGAAAACAACCTTTGGCCCAAAGGCGGTGTGGAAAAGACTACCGGTTTTGGGCAAACAACGTACGAGAGGCAGGGACCACATGGTAAGTCGGGGTCTGCACTGTCCGATCTGCAGAGCAGATCGACGGTCGAGATTATTTCATAATTTTCATGGGCGGAAAACTTGAAATTTAATTAAAACCCAATTTTCATGATTTTCAAAGGTTTTTTGGTGCTTCGGGCGGAGAAAAATGGATAAGCTCCCAATGGTTACAGCGTTTGGTTCCGGCGCTCGGGTGCATGGAGGAAAAGAGGTAGGGGGCTTATCCTGAGGGGCTTAAGACCAACGCATAGAAAATGTGCGTTTCTATGGTTTTTTAATGGTTTTCAAAGGGAAATGAAGGCTTCCGATAAGGTCAAGAAGGGGTCTTAGACTTTTAGGAAATGGATTTAAATGAAGGAAAAGGAAGAATCATGAAGTTTAGGGGTTTCCAAGGGAAATGGAGAAAAGGAACTGAGTTAGTTGTGAGGAGAAGAAAAAGGGAGAAGAGATCCTTTACAGCAGTATTTAACTATGGATTTTTGTAGGGTTTCAGAGGTTTTTAGGATGAAAAAATCAGTGCAGGATTTGGATATAGGAATAAGGCAGGAGGCCTCATAGAGACTTCAAGAGCCAACAACATTTAGTGATAAAATTTGCTCCTTGGAGGCTCAAAAAGTTTTAGCCACCTTTTGGTATAACGAAATATTATAGGTCGCTAAAAAGATGATTGAATACCTAAGCCTTACCATTGATTTGTTTTTTTAGGTGATATTGAAGCTATTTATATGGATTTTGAAGTTGTCTTTGATGGTTCTGAATATGCTCTAAAGTTGCATGTGATGATCTGCTTGAGGTCCTTTTGGAACTTCTGAGCACAGGAGGAGGAAGTCCAAGTTTGACTACCTTTAACTAGGGTGTTGACCAAATTTTATTTTTGTGCCAAGTTGTTGTTTTTTTGCTTGCAAAGGTTGGAGAGCACCTGCATTCATTAGAGAGAGATACATGGAGAAATGCATTTTTTTTTAAGGCCTACTAGTTGCCTCGATGAGGTTTTCCACTACTAGGTCTGCCTAGGTGCCTCAAAGGATGGTTTCACCTAGGATGTTTTAAATCTTTTTCAACTCAATGACCACCTCATGGAGGTTTTCAATCAGTGGGAAAATCTCAGATGCTTGAAAAGAGGTTTTCACCTAATATTTTATTCTTCTTCCCTTTTTATTTCTTTTTCTTTTTCACTTTCCTACTCTACTTGAAAAAACAAAACCTTTTTCAAGTATAGGAATAATTCCAATGGAGCCATGTACACATCAAGAGGACATATAAAATCAGGTGCACACTTGGAATACATGCTCTGACATGTTCCTGAATATAAGAGATGAATTGCTCTGATTGGGATTGTATCAACTATTGTTGGAGAAGAGTGTGTTATTGCAAATTAATGACTTTTTGGAATCATATGTCAATATAGTTGTGATTCCCTCGGTCCACTTGCTAAGTTGGATCACCTTGGAGGTCCTCTTCGATTATGACATTCAAATATTCCTCTTTTTGCTAATTTCTCTCTTGAACACATGGAGGAAATGATGGTAAACATGAGGAAAATTTCTCAACATCTGATTCTAATGCCAGACCTTCATCAAGTGTGTTAACACCCTACTAATTTCTCAAAGCTATGGGCTTTTGGTTTTTAGTCTAATAAAACTAGGGGTAACCATGGACCTACTTGGAACAATAGGATCTAGCCTTCCTATAGTTCAGAGAGGGCTCTCTCTTTAAGATTTATCTTTGTTTTGATTTATGTTTTAGTCTAGTTATGATAGTTCAATTGGTTTTGTTTTAAGATTTTGGAGGGTAAAAATCACTTTGGATTAAACTAAAGAAAGATATACTAGTCCACTGGGATATGGAATCTAAGTCTAGATAGTAGTACTAGAAAACAAGGCCAAAAGGGTGCAAATGTATTCAGGGCAAGGTAGATAACCCTCAAAGTTTTGGGTAAAAGTTTTTTTGATGAAATGGTATAGTCGGGATAAAGGGCAATGAAGGATCCTTTGATCCAAAAAATGGAGGAAGGAGGCGGGGGTCAAACGAGAGTAGGAGAAACGAAGGATTCCTAACATCGGAAATCAGCAGAAAACATTTAAATGGTAACTTAGTTAAAACAGGGAGCGATAAGCTAATCCTCAAGTAATATTACTAGTTACTCATTAAGACAGATCAAACACATAATGAAATTGCATGGAACTCAGAAATGAAATAGTGACAAGAAAAGATGCACTTTACTCTTTAACTTATCGCAAGAATCCTGAATTATGATGACCAATTAGCTTTGTCCAGTCTGCTACTTCAAAATCAACACATGTAAGCCTCCAATGTATCAGCAAAAATTCTATAGTAATCTTAGCAATTTTATTCCACACTTAATACTTCAAAGAGTGAAGTATTTATACAAAATATTGTTTACAAATATCCTAGAGAGATGTAGGAATATCATTAGGAAATAAAAAATATCTTTACAAAATAAGAGGGATAGCTGCTTAACAAATTCGCAAGTTGTCCTCTTATCCAAAATATATAGAACAACTTAATCTAATCAAGGAGCCTTTATTGGTAAGTTGTCCTGCTGACTGGTTGCTTATGAAATATCTTTGTTTGGGCTACCTTCACTTATACTATTTATTCTGATACACTTTAACATTGCCCCTTTAATCTATGATACACTTTGACTGTTGATTTCACCCTTTTACTGCTGTAAAAAGAAAACTTCCAGTAGTAAAAAATTAGTTGACTATTTTATTTATTTCATTTTCTGATTGACTGTTTCTAAAGTAGTTTTCTTCACTATTTTTCCTTTTCAATGCTTACCTTAAATCTATAAAAGCCTGCCATTGTTTTGCATTTGGTATTGTCACATTTTGAGCTTTCTAAAGTTTTCATTAGCATCTATGTACTTGGAAAAATTAGGCTTGAAGACAAAAAAATGCTTGATCTCATTTTGAAGAAAAAACAAGTCTTCAATATATTGAAGAATGACCTTTCCTGTGGGAGAGCCCTGTGGTAGTGGCTTGTTGATTTGTTCTTTTGAAAAATCCGTTATCTTCTTGTCATAATATTTTTGGCCCATTAGTTTTTCATTGCAGACATTAATATCTGGAAGACCAGTTTGTCTCAACATAGTGTATTTTGCTAAAAACTTGGTTATAGAAATATTCATGGCATCACATTTTTCCTTTAAATTATTCATCATATTTTTGTTTTTCAAAACCTTATTGATCTGCAAAATATTCTTTGTTCTATCTTGTACTTTTAATTCTTATAACTCTGTTCTATTTTTACTATTTAAGAAAGTAATGAGCTTCAAAGCTTGTGCTGGCTTATTTTCTAACTCTTTTGTTGTCTTTTCGATTTCCACTTGTGCTGCTAGAAGTAAATCTCTCTGTTCATAAATAATTTGAATTGAAGGCCATTGGAGATGAATGGCATCAATTATATTTGTCCAAAGGTAATTTCTTATGTAAGAAATTTCTTCAGTAAAATTCACGTCTTTTTGTAGGCTTTTGATTTTCTCTTCAAGTCTCTTGGCCCTTTGCTCATGATTTTTGGCATTGATTAATACTATTTTGTTGGAGGCTTCCAGATTCTGAATCATCTTTTTCAAACTATTAATTTCATTGGTTTTTACTGACATTTCCTCCATAGATTTTACTATTTTCCCTGCATCATCTGTGTACTGTACCTGTGTGCTGGAAGAATCAGTGGCTGATGTTGTAGTTGAATGCGCTGGCACTGCAGTTTCCAATGGCTCAATAGGTGATAATTTTTCTCCCAATATAGAGGCCACAACTGTGGTAATTACTGGTATGACTGAGGGAATAATTTGAGCTTCAACTTCTTTGATAGTTTCTTTCTCTTTCACAAGTTCGTCCAATTGTGTTTCCATTTCTTTTATTTGAGCAGTTAGTTTGATAATCAACTGTATCATGTCTTCTTTTTCTGTCTATTCTTGAAAAATTTCTTTAGTTTGAGGGTGTTCACATTGAGGAAGCTTCATCTGTTTCCTCAAAGATGCAATGTCTTCATTTTTCTTTTTAATCAATATCTCTGCTGCTGGAACACTAGAAGGACCAACTCCCACCTGTAAAACTAAGTCTTCTAAGGCTTTAATCCTTAGATCTTTAGCATACAAAGAGCCTTTGTCTAGCTTCATTTGATCCTGCATGTTAAGAATGGTATTCTGCAACTCATTAGCACTCATAGCCTTTGTTACCACAGTAGACTATAACATGTCAGAGCTACGTCTGTGGAATTCTATTTGGTCTAATTCATGCACATTTTCTGTATCCACTTCAAACTCAACCTTTTTGTAGTCTGCCACTGTCTTAGGTGTTGAAGTAGTTGGTTGTAGATATGACATGATCATTTTATTTGTGGAATAGTCAAATGCTGTAAGTAACCTGTTCTAATTCCCTGGCTTCTATTTAAGAAATTGAGAGTGAATCTCACTTTTGATCTCTTAATTCTTTAGTTTGATTTGTTTGTACCTTTCTTTGATGTCTAGGTCTTTTTCCTCCACTGTATGTGAGGAAGAAGCCTCCATGTTTTTTTTTCTTTCAATCATCTGAGTATCCTCTTCACCCGTTGTTTGATCTTTCTGTATGTTTGCAAGAGTTTCATTTATTATTACTGTAGCCTCATTATTGTTTACCTTAGGCTCATTTGTATCTTCAACGTCAATAACTTTTTATTTCCCTATGGAATTGAATTTGAGCCTTTTATTGTAAATCAACATGAATTTAGTATCTGTGGTGGTCTCAGCTGTATATGTTCCCTCATCTCTACCTCTTTTTGTAGAGGCTTCAGTCTGCTTTGCAACTACCATTGTTTGTGTAACATTCATCTTTTCTGCTGGCTCTGCATTGACTATTGTATCTTTCAATGTATTATCTGCCCATTCTATTTGATTTGAAAAATTTTCAATTTCTAGTAGTTTGTAGTTGACCCTTATATTGCTAAGAATTCCTTGAGGGTCATAGTTCCAAGGGAAAATTTCCTGAAATTTTAACTCTGATAATCTTTTCTCTATTTCCTTTTCAGCATTTCTATTATTTACAATAAAAGGACCAATCTGATTCTTCAACTTGAACTGAGTTTTATTTTTAGAAGCCATGAAATTAATAGAATCAGAGTTTAAAACTTGTCTTAAGTATTCTAATGCAAAAACTCTAATGCTCAAATACTTAGGAAATTTGTAAGGTCATAGATTTGATCCAAAAATCCTCAATTTTGTGTGCTTTTCATACAAATACCAGCCTCCCATCTTGCACTATTCTGATAACTGCAATATTATCTTCATGTCCTCACTTATTCTAGGTTGTTCTGATTGATATAATATGCTCATTTCTGGTTGGAGGAATAGATCTAAAAAGTCTGTAAAACTGAACTTACTACTTTCTTTCCTCAGTAAAGTGGTCCAGAAAACAATGGATAGAGGCTGGCCCTCTAAGTCCATTTTTGAAATGCAACTGGAAACTTATCAGATTGAAAATACAAGAACAAGTGAAATAATTATGATGAATATTTGAACACCCCTTCAGTGAGAAACTTGGTCAATTGTTGATGGATAGAATCAGCTATAAAACCGACATAGTAAAAAATCATAGCAGGAGGCTGACCAGGAGATAAAGTAGATAAAAAAACAAGGATGGATTCATCAGTGAATTCATCTGTGAAGTATCCTAGTATAAAAGAAATCATTGATATCACATGTATGGATCCTTCAGGAAATTTGGAAGTGGAGTAAGGAGGATTTAACTTTGGAATGTCCACATGAGATGGCATAAAGTTCTAAAAGATCATAAATCTTTTAGGAAAATCTAATCCCAAATATAATTGAGTTAATGCTTCAATGGATAGGGGATTGCCTTAGGGTCGAACTGTAGTTGTAACATTTCATTTATAGACTGTGTAGTGATAGAAAATAGAATCTCCCAATCAACATGTACAATTGCTCTTTGGTCTGGAACATAGTAATTTTGGCACAATCTTACCAGGTCTTGACCAGGGTGTGTTACTGGGAATACATATTTGGGTAAATTTGTCTCCCAGATAGGCATGTCATCTTTATCTAGGAACTTATCAAAACACCAATTGTGAATTTCCACTAGATTGAATTCTACCACATGGTCTGAAATTTTATAATCCACATCAGTCAAGGGGATGATTTATTCATTACATACTAGTGGTTGAAGGGGATTAACAGACACAGTGGTTTTTGCAATGAGTGCAGGAGTGGATTTGATGGCTTTTAATGCTTCTGACTTAGGAGGCTTGGATCCCCCAGGTTTGATAGGCTTAGATACTCCAACTTTAGGTGTCATTTGTTTCTTAGTCATTTTTAAACAACTAAAGCACATTTAAACAGTTTGCAATAGTTGAATTTCCTTAACAGAAGGTAATTGACCAATTTTATAGGAAAAGATGATGACAGTGGGTGCTTTAGTGCTCAATTAGGAATCTAGGATGGGTAAAACTGGTTTAAGATAGAAAACAAGGGTTTTATGAATGACCCAGACTGTAAAAATGATTTGTCAAGAGATCTGTGGGTTTAAAACCTTTTCTAGATGTGGAATTGATCTTTCAGGGATCTGTAGCTAAGGAATTTTGCTTCAAAAGAGGCTTTTATGAATACAGTGAATTCTGGAGAAAATTTTTGAGGGTTTTCCCTAGTTTTGAGTGTTTTTGGGCAAATTATATAGATAATTTTCTTCTTTTTTTAAATCTTAATTCATTCACAGAAGGCTTAAACTTTTGAAATTGCGGGCTAGATTGGGAAAAATACCTTATTTTGCAGGTATTTTGAAGGTCGGAAGGGTTTTCAAATGCTTCTATGTTTGAATCTAAGCTTGTTTGAACTTGTTGGAGCTGAGAACGTCTTTGGTGATCCACGAACAAGGAAGTTTGCGGTTAGAATGGCCTCGAAAAGGGAAAATTAGGCCTGAAATACAGCTGGGTGATTTTAACAGTCAGGATATGAAAAAACAGTCGGGCTATGTAGAAATAATGTTTAATAGATATTACAACGAAGATTTTAACCTTTTCTATAAACCTTTAAAGATTCAATAACTGCGGGTCAAATCACTGGCAGGAAGTGGTTTTTATATTTTCAAATGCGAAAACCGTTGGTGGGTTTTGTGTTAGTTTTGGGCAGTAAGAGGTATTTAGTGAAATGAACGTGATGCAATCAAATTCGGACACAACATAGCAGGTGGAATTTTGAAAACTGCCTATTTTGCGCAAATTTGGGCTTTGGGCCATCGTTTGGTTTATGAGCATGAAATGCACTCTCCACTGTTGGATTATTTGTAATGAATCGAATGGTTGAGATCTGTTGGGAAGGTGCGGGGAAAAGTAGGGTGGGACCCAGGTACTTTACTATGCATCGGGCGATGGATTATATAATAAAACCTTTGTGTATTTGCATATTAACCAAGTTTTTATTTATAAAATGGCTATATGTATAAGCGGAGTTAATACATGATTTTGAAAGGGTTTAAATGGTGGTGTTATATATATAAACATAGTTTATATGTATGCTCAAAAGGTGCATCGGGCGGATTTATGGAGTTAACTGGGGTTAAGCTAATGTATAGCACGAGGCTAATACATAGTATGGAAAAGTCAATGTAAATCACGATATAAAACATTAGTTTCTTTCGCAATAAACCTTGGGTTAATTTTTTTTTAATGAGGGGATGTATGAGCTCTTTGCAAAAGGCTACGGGGGTTTTAAAGTTTAGTTTAAATTAAATTTTAGGATAAGCTCAGGAGTAGTTTTACTTTTCAAATACATGAATACTTGTGAAAGCTTTTTATTTTTTTATTATATAGTTTTAGTCTATTAAAGGCCTAAAACCATAGGGGGCAGGATATTTACATATTGTTAGTTTTATGCCAAAGGGGATGTATTTTGGGATTTTTATTTCAGCATGTGGGTAATTACTTTGGCATAAAAGCTTATAATAGTGGGTTTTAGGGGGATATTATAAATAAAGGAGTTATGTTAATAGGATAAGGTCTTTTCTAGGGATTTAATAGCTAAGTTAGAAATTAATATGGTAGGGAAAATGGAATACTCAATAAATACATTTGTATGACTAAGTAGAGTGAGAATTTTTAAAGAAAAATTATCATTTTATGAATTCACCACTTTTACTTAGCATATAATGCTTTTTTTAGGGTTTTTATGCTTTGTATAATGGAGGGAGTTAATAAAATGGGCTTTCATGTATCATTAAGTAAAAATAATTCTTTACTTAAGATTTTGAGCTATGATGGATGAATGAAGGGTAAATAATGATAATTTAGGGATTAATACATAAATTCAACACTTTTAACTAACAGTAATTGAGCCTTGGGTCCGGTCCCAACAGAAGTCAGAGAAATGCTCCGAGCCTCTTTGACTGTAAGTCTAGAATGCAGAATAACTATAGGGGAAGGGAAATTAGTGATTGTTGGCTAGTGATAAATATTTACATGCTTCTTCCCACTTCTTTTTAACTACCCAATTTTAATCTAACATTTTTTCTTCCAATTTGTAGGTGCATTTGAGCTTGCTACTTTGAAAAATTTTATTCTTTTGAAAGCATAAAAACTATCTAAATCTACCTTATATCATCTGAGGGCTCATATTAAACTGATGAGCCCCTCTTTATTCTCTACATATCTACTGATTAGTCAGGATTAAATTGTCTGACTAATCTTTATTAACTATATATAACATGAAATTAACACATGACAAGTCAAGATTAAACAGTTTAACTCATCATGGATTATGGCATTTATTTACACTCTTCCATAATCTTTTGAAAAAATAAAAAGAAGTGGCATTTGGACTTGCTCACTTTCATGTTTTATTTCTTTTTCTTTGGGGTCTATATTTTTTTAAGTCCTTTGATCTTTCTTTTAGGACTTTTACCCTCTTTTTGATTTTCTATTTTTTTATTTTTTTACAAAATATGGGAAAACAACTTGTAGAAAGCAAGGTATGTACATATTTTACCAGACTATCATAATTCAATTCCAAATTATGAATCCTATACTTATAGGACCCTAACAACAACTTCACATGGGGATGGCATTTCCTGGTGAAATGTCAAGAACTCCAAGACTTGTAGCCTTAAACTTTGACCTTGATGATCTAGTAATTCTCTTTTGGTTTCTACAAAAACTGATATTTATGACATTTTACTCTTAAAACCTTAGGGAATTCTCTTCGGGCTTCAACTTTGGAAAGAAAAAATCCAATCCAATCTAAAAACTTCAATGGATATTTACAATGGTGTAAAAAGTAACTGGGACTAACTATTGGTTAACTCGGAAGAATAGTAATGTTTGAGCATTCTACCATTAACTAGTCCATCTTGAGTATCTGTTCCATCCAAATTTTTTATGAAGAAAGCATTGTTACCCCTATATCCATAAATGACATAAGGCCCTTTCCATATAAAGTCAAACTTTCCATGCTTCCCTTTTTCTTCTCTCCTGGAATCCCATTTTAACAGTTTATCTCCAATGAAAAAGTCATCTTCTTTACTTCTTTTATAAAAAAATTTCTTGATTTTCTCTTGAATGACTTGAGATTTTTCATAGACTTCTTCCCTTGTCTGTTGGGATGAATAGTTTGATTTATCCTTCTTTGTATATCTTTTAACTCTACTTGTGTTTCTTTAATTATTTTCATTATTGGAACACCTAAAGATGATGGGAAAAATGCATCCATCCCATAAAAAATTTGGTATGGAGAAGTTCCAATTGACTTTTTGGTGGTAATTCGATCTGCCCATAAGGCACAGAGTAACTTTTTATTCCAAGTTTTCTTCTTATCTTCGAGTAGTTTTTTAATGGTATTCACAAGACTTTTATTTGAAGATTCAGCTAGGCCATTACCCTGAGGGTAATAAGCAGTAGAGTTGCCTAGGGTAATATGGTATTTGTGACAAATTGCAATCATTTTCTTAGATTTAAATGCTGCTGCATTATCAGTAATTATTTTCTGTGGGCATCCAAATCTAGATAAAAAGGTTATTTTCTATGAAAGAGATAATGACTGAATCAGTGGCTTGTCTAGTAGAAATGACTTCAATCCACTTAGTGAAGTAATCTGTGGCAGTCAATATCCACTTGTGTTGGCCAGAGGATGGAGGGTGAATTTCTCCAATGAATTCTAAACCCCATTGTTGAAATGGCATCTCAGTAGAAATTAGCTTTAGGGGTAAAGGTAACAACTTCTTTTTTCCTTCAAAAATTTGACATTTGTGACATGAAGTAACAAATTTCTTAACATCAACAAATAAGGTGGGCTAGTAAAAACCAGCTCTAAGAATCTTATCTGCAGTACTTTTCCAATATAAGTGTCCTCCACAATCACCTGCATGAAATTCTTCAAGAATTTTGTCAGCTTTTGATTTTAGTAAACAGTTTAGTAATATCCCACTTTGTTCTTTCCAATAAAGCACATTATTCATAATACAAAATCTCATTTCTTTAAGTTTAATAAATCTAGCTTTAGTCCTTGTTAATCCAGGAGGAGCTTGTAAATGTGTAAGTACAAAGGTAATATCTGAGTACCATGGTGAGTCTAGAAAGGCTTCACTGATCAATGGAGTCGCCATCTCTTCCTGGTCATCAACTTGAGCAATAAAATTTATATCTAATGCATTGCAATTGGATTCATTCGTCAATCTGTCTAATTCCTGTCCTTTAATGAATTTAGTTGGTTTAATCTCTATGTCATATTCTAGGATAGTGGCAATCCACTTTCCTCTTCTGCCATTAGGACCATCCTGAGTGAGAATGTCCTTTACCACAGAGTTAGAGACATAGGCAATAATGTGGGAGTAAATAATGTAAACTCTAAAATATTTTATGGCTTTAACCAAGGCTAAAGCTTGTTTCTCCATTATGTTATATTTCAGAGGTGCATCTCTAAGAGTTTTACTAAAAAAGGCTATAGGATGTTCAAAACGTTGATCATTCTTCTGCAGTAGAACTGCAACAATGGTATGCTCTGAGGCAAATGAAAAAATTATGAAATGTTTTTTAAAATTAGGAGTAATTAAGACTGGTGTTTTAGTTAAAGCTTGTTTAATAGAGTCAAATGATTGTTTTTCTTCAACTGTACATTTTAAAACTGAGTCTTTTTTAAGCATATTATTCAGTTCTCTGATGATTTCTACCAAGTTAGAAATAAATCTTCTTAAAAAATTGATTTGGCCTAAAAATGATTGTAACTCTTTGATATTTCTAGGTGGATGAATGTTTAGAATGGCCTCTATTCTTGCAAGATCTATCCTAATACCTTCCTTTGAAATTATGTCTCCTAGTAATTTTATTTCCTCTAGTCCAAAACGAGTTTTCTTATGATTTAAAGATATACCAAATTTTCTACATTTAATAAAAACTTGTCTCAAATGATCCAAGTGCTCATTATTTGACTTAGAAAAGACAGTAATATCATATAAATAAATAACCAATAATTCATGTATTTCCTTAGCAAAGGCTATGTCCATAGCCCTATGAAAAGTAGCTCCAGCATTCATCAAACCAAAAGGCATTTTCACATACATGGAAGTTCCCCAAGGAGTGGTAAAAGCTATTTTGGCTTGGTCTTCCTTTTGGACAAGTATCTGGTTATATCCTGAAAAACCATCCACTAAAGATATCCTGGAAAAACCAACTACCCTTTGTAAAATATGATCCATCTTGGGTAAAGTGTAATTATCCTTCAATGATACTTTATTAAGATTTCTAAAATCTACACATAATCTAATTTCACCTATTTTCTTCGTGGTAGGTACTAAGTTCGATACCCAATCAGAATATCTGATTAGTGCAATGATTTGGGCATCATACATGCGTTTAACCTCCTTTTCTATCAAAGGTAATAAGATAGGATTAATCCTACTCAATTTTTGTTTAAATAGTTTCTGATCATATTTTATAGGAATCTTGTGTTGAATTATGTTTGTATCATAGGATTTTAGATCTTCATAACTCCATGCGAACACATCTTGATACTCCTTTAAAAGTTCAATGTATTTTTCTTTTTCTTGAGAGGGTAAAGATTTTGACAATTTGATCATTTTTGGTTTCACTTCTGTCCCAATGTTAAGTTCTTCAATGTCAGACCTAATTGGTTTCATTTTTGGATTTTTAGGCACATCATTGGAATAAAAAAGGTCCTCCAAAGGAGTTAAACCTTTAGGTAAAAAATTATCTTTTAGATCTAACATGTCAATTTCTTCTTCCATAACTTCCTCTATATCTACTTTCTCTAAGTTATCAATTTCAAATTGAGTAAATATAGTGGGTTTGTTAAATTTACGTACATATATGTTATCTATATCACAATTAAAACCTGAATCTATATTACAGTCTGAATCTATATTACAATTTTGAAATTCTTCCTCATTATTCAGAAAATGGTAAATATGTTCATCTTCAGAGAAAATTTGCCAGTATTTGACATTGTCTGGGACAATGGGTCTATATTTAACTTCAGTAGTATACCTATGTGTTGGTTGAAAAGGTAAGTTACATGTGTTAGAAAAATTTTCTAAGAAATGAGCTTGAATGTTCTGTTTTCTAGGTATATTAGCAAGCTTACTTTCCAATAAATCTTCACATAAATCAATTGCTGCATCTCTATATCTGGCTAATCTAGGGTTATGAACAGAATAATCTCCATTTACTTACTTAATGATCAATTCCGAATCTCCCATGATTAAAATTCTTTCACCTCCTAATTTTCTGATGATTTGGAGGCCTAAGATAAGTGCCTCATACTCTGCCATGTTATTAGTACATTTGAAGTTGAGTATAAAGGCATGTCCTTCTGATTGACTAGTCTTAATATTTGTGATCCATACTCCAACACCTACTCCTATTTTGTTCACTGAGCCATCAAAATCTAAGTGCCAAAGGGCTTCATGAAAAATATTGTCATCATTTTGTTTTGGCTTTATGTCAATCAGTTCTGTTTGGATTTCATTGTTATCAGAGTTACATAAAATGAAGGAATCAAGGTCAGTTGGTGTTGAATAAATGGGGTAATTTATGGACCTTTCTACACCGCTAACCATGAATTTCATTAAAGTTTCCCTATAAAGTTTCTTGGTTTATCCAAATACTAATATAGTAGCATAGCTCATGTCTAATTGTAGAGATCCCTGCAACTTTGCTCCCCATGAGCGAGAAAGAAGCATACCATACTTTAGTGGGATGTCATCTACTACAATATCCATAACCATGCTCTTACCAGGATACTGAACCAAATTCACACATAAGTCTTTGATCAATCCTATGCACTTAACTTTGTTGGAATCAAAAGTGAATAAGTCTTTACAAGGCCTGGTTATTTCTAGATTTAGAGTTTCCATAATAGATTTTGGCATTAAATTGTGGGAAGCTCCCGAATCTAACATAGCATTGTGTAAAATCTGATCGTGAATAGGTAGACTGATATAAAAAGGAGGCGTTGTTCCATCTGAATGCTTACCATTTACATCAGGGCCAAATATAAACTCTGGTTGATCATCATTCAAATTAATGGAATCTTCACCATCATTCATATTCAAATTTTCAGTAATTGTTGATTTATATAAGTCATTATTTACCAATTCTATTAAAGGAATTAGTATCTTTAACTTAGCTATTTTAGTTTGAATATTGAATGAGGGTTGAGACTTACTAATCTGAATTAATTCATCCTTTGTAATTGTTATCTGAGTTGTTTTTTCTTGAATTTCAACAGTTGTACTTTTATCTTAAGTTGTTTTAATATTCTCTGTCTGAGTTTCTTGACTTTTGTTATTTTTGACTCTTTTTTAAGGGACAGTTTGTGTGGCAGTAGATGTTCTATCAGATTTTGAATTTTCAATAGCTGTTTTTAGATTATCAGTTTTAGGATTTGTTGATTTAGAAATAGCAAGATTCTTTTTAGGATCAGGAATTGTTGTTTTTACTGAATTAGAGGCTTTTGTAGGATTAGCTTTTGATGCATCTTTAGAATATTGGGCCACTTCATAAGCGATGTCAACAATTTTTGGGTTTGGAAATTTTTTAGGACTGTAAGGATTGGAATTTTTCTTGTTTTCCCTTGGGATAATTTGCAAAATTTTTGTTTTGGGGGCTTCTACATTATTTTTAGTTTGATTTTGAGAATTTTTTTTTGTAGAAGTTTCATTTTTTTTCTTGTTTCTAAGGTTATATTGACTACGAATTTCATTAATAGTAAAGTCATAACCTTGTCTGAAATCAAAGGATTCACTAGATTCTATTTTGAGTTGTTGAAGCTCAAAAAGTTCTTGATCCTCCTGAATGGGGAAAATAGTGTTGTTTTCATCTATCCCCATTATCAAATTTATTTTATCCTCATCCTCATCATTATTTTGAGAACTCTCAGCATAGTTCTCTTGAAATGGGGGTCTAATGTTTTGATCTAGAGTAGCTTCTTTAGCTTTTCTAGGGTTATTATTTTTTCTAAAATTGGGATTTCTGATCTGAGGTTGATTATCCCATTGAGGTTTTTTATCTAAATTTTCTAATCTTTCAACCACCATTTCTAAAGTTTGAGCAAAAAATTCTAATTTAACATCTGAGTTTGAATTTTCTTCTTTAGTTGTGACTCTTCTTTCATTCCTAAGTTTGGCTTTTTTAGCTAGAATATTAATTTCTACACTAACAACATCTAATTGCATCTGTTCTAATGTATCAACATCTCTTTCTCTTAGTTGATAAGCCATCCCTAGATCAAATCCATCAGGGAATTTAAGAAGTGCAGAGTAGGGTGCAGGTATAAGATCTATCGGAATAGAATTATAGACACTGTTATATCTAGTGCAGTAATCCTGAATAGACTCATTAGGAGATATTTTTAAAGCATCAAACTCAGACAAAATTTGCAGGGGGTTCTTTTTATTTTCCCATTTATTTAAAAATGCTCTATGAAATGCAGCTAAATTAGCTATACTACTAGCAGCTAAATTTTTAAACCACTTATTAACTTCTCCTGTTAAAATTTGAGCAAATAACCTCATCTGGACATCTGACTCGTCAATTTCATAGATTTCACAGTAGTCTATCATTTTTGTGACATGTTGTTGAGCAGTATATTGTGACAGGCCATCAAATAGTGGTGTATTTTACTGGTAATCTTGGGGCATATCATGGAGGTTTTGGGGCAAGACAAGAGGAGCATACCTGACAACCATGGTTTGAAGCTTTGCTGAGCTAGGAGGTATAATAGAAATGATAGGGGTTGCACTGGATATGGTAGCTGATGTGATAAAATTTGTACTTGAAGAACTTGGAAAAGAGGCTGGTATATATATGGAATTGGCTGGAAATAAAGATGTAGTGCTTATAAAACTAGTGGATGCAGTGGATTGAGTGGATGAGGGAAATACTATCCTAGGCTGCAAAGGCAACTTAGGAATAAATTGTTGGGTAGATTAACTTGCAGTGGAATCTAAAAATGAGGTGACAACATATACAGTTTAATCTGCTGATGTAATTATTGTTGTGTGCAATTGAGAAACTGGAGGCTTATTGTAAGATAATAAATGGGATAATTTAATAGCTTCATCAATTTCTTTAATCAATGTAACATTAATCCTTTCTATTTGACTTTGAGATTCAGATTTTTTTTATTTTATTCTTGCTAAAATAATTTTCTGTTTTGCATTCAAAGATGAAGTAAAAACAAGATCTATGACAGTCTCTTTTAAATCAGTTTCAAATTTGTTTTTAAACAATGAATTTTCAAACTTGAAATCAAAATCAATATGAGTTAAGCTCACTAATTCTTTGGGTAAAGAATTGGATTTTCTTAATGGTACTTGAGTTTCTAAATTGACAATTTGTTTTTTCTTTTTTCCAATCTATTCTGGGTTATCTACTCTAACTGTAGGCTTACGATCCGGGTTAGACCTAGTATAGTAGGTCATCCTAGAAGCTATAATTACTGTTTTTTAATACCCACAACCTCTAAAAAGAATCTTAAAGTAAAAATATAAATGAAAGATCTTCCTTTAAGATTAAATTTAAAGCTGGAGATTGGTTAGTTCCCTAGTATGGTCGCCAATATGTTAACACCCTAGTAATTTCTCAAAGTTGTGGGCTTTGCTTTTTAGTCTAAGGAAACTAGGGGTAGCCACAAAAATACTTGGAACAATAGGATCTAGCCTTCCTATAGTTCAGAGAGGGCTCTCTCTTTAAGATTTTTTTTTTTTTTTTTTTTTTAATGTTTTAGGCTAGTTATGATAGTTCAATTGGTTTTGTTTTAAGATTTTGGTGGGTAAAAATAACTTTCGATTAAACTAGAGAGAGATCTACTAGTCCATTGGGCTATGGAGTCTAAGTCTAGATAGCAGTACTAGAAAACAAGGCCAAAAGGGTGAAAATGTATTTGGGGAAAGGTATATAACCCTTAGAGTTTTGGGTAAAAGTTTTTTTGATGAAATGGTATAGTCGGGATAAAGGGCAATGAAGGATCCTTTGATCCAGACAATGGAGGAAGGAGGCAGGGGTCAAACAGGAGTAGGAGCAATGAAGGATTCCTAACACTAGAAATCAACAGAAAAAATTTAAATGGTAACTTAGTTCAAACAGGGAGCAATAAGCTAATCCTAAATTAATATTCCTAGTTACTCATTAAGACAGATCAAACACATAATGAAATTGCATGGAACTCAGAAATGAAAAAATGACAAGAAAAGATGCACTTTACTCTTTAACTTATCACAAGAATCCTGAATTATGATGCCCAATTATCTTTGTCCAGTATGCTACTTCAAAATCAACACATGTAAGCCTCCAATGTATCAGCAAAAAGTCTATAGTAATCTTAGCAATTTTATTCCACACTTAATACTTCAAAGCGTGAAGTATTTATACAAAATATTGTTTACAAATATCCTAGAGAGATGTAGGAATATCTTTAGGAAATACAAAATATCTTTAGAAAATAAGAGGGACATCTACTTAACAAATTTTCCAGTTGTCCTCTTATCCAAAATATATAGAACAACTTAATCTAATCAAGGAGCCTTTATTGGAAAGTTGTCCTGCTGACTGGTTGCTTATGAAATATATTTGTTTGGGCTACCTTCACTTATACTCTTTCTTCTGATACACTTCAACGCTGCCCCTTTAACCTATGATACACTTTGGATGTTGATTTGATCCATTTACTACTGCAAAAAGAAAACTGCCAGTAGTAAAAAATCAGTTGACTGTTTTATTTATTTCATTTTCTGATTGACTATTTCTAAAGTGATTTTCTTCATTGTTTTTCCTTTTAAATGGTTACAATAAATCTGTAAAAGCCTGCCATTGTTCTGCAAATGGTATTGTCCAATTTTTTAGGTTTCTAAAGTTTTCATCAGCATCTATCTACTTGGAAAAATTAGGCTTGAAGACAAAAAGATGCTTGATGTCATTTTGAAGAAAAAACAAGTCTTCAATATATTGAAGAATGACCTTTCCTGTGGGAGAGCCCTATGGCAGTGGCTTGTTGATTTGTTCTTTTGCAAAATCCCTTATCTTCTTGTCATAATATTTTCGGGCCATTAGTTTTTAATTGCATACATGAATATCTGGAAGACTAGTTTGTCTCAGCATAGTGTATTTTGCTAAAAAATTGGTTATAGAAATATTCATGGCATCACATTTGTCCTTTAAATTCTTCGTCATATTTTTATTTGTTAGAACCTTCTTGATATGCAAAATAGTCTCTGTTCTATCCTGTACTTTAATTCTTCTACCTCTGTTCTATTTTTACTATTTAATAAATTAATGGGCTTCAAAGCTTGTGCTGGCTTATTTGCTAACTCTTCTATTGTCATTTGGATTTCCACTTGTGCTGCTAGAAGTAAATCTCTCTATTCATAAATAATTTGAATTTAAGGCCATTGGAGATGAAGGGCATCATTTATATTTGTCCAAAGGTAATTTCTTATGTAAGAAATTTGTTCAGTAAAATTCAAGTCTTTTTGTAGGCTTTTTATTTGCCCTGCATCATCTCTATGCTGTACCTGTGTGGTTGAAGAATCAGTGGCTGATGTTGTAGTTGAATGCACTGGCGCTACTGTTGCCAATGGCTCATTAGGTGCTAATTTTTCTCCCAATGTAGAGGCCACAACTGTGGTAATTACTGGTATGATTGAGGGAATAATTGGAGCGTCAGCTTCTTTGACAGTTTCTTTCTCTTTCACAGGTTGGTCCAATTGTGTTTCCATTTATTTTATTTGAGTAGTTAGTTTGATAAACAACTACATCATGTCTTCTTTTTCTATTTGTTCTTGAAGAATTTCTTTAGCTTGAGGGTGTTCAATTTGAGGAAGCTTCAGCTGTTTCCTCAAAGCTGCAATGTCTTCATTTTTCTTTTCAATTAATATCTCTACTGTTGGAACATCAGAAGGATCAAATCCCACCTGCAAAACTAAGTCTTCTAAGGCTTTAATCCTTAGATATTTAGCATAGAAAGAGCCTTTATCCAACTTCATTTTATCCTGCATCTTAATAATGGTATTCTGCAACTTTGTAGCACTCATAGCCTTTGTTACCACAGTAGAATATAACATCTCAGAGCTATGTATGTGGAATTCTATTTGGTCTAATTCATGCACATTTTCTATATCCACTTCAAAATCAACCTTTTTGTAGTATGACACTATCTTAGGTATTGAAGTAGTTGGTTGTAGATATGACATAATCATTTTATTTGTGGAATAGTCAAATGCTGTAAGCAACTTGCTCTAATTCCATGGCTTCTGTTTAAGAAATTGAGAGTAAATCTCACTTTTGATCTCTTCATTCTTTAGTTTGATTTGTTTGTACCTTTGTTTGATGTCTAGGTATTTTTCCTCCACTATCTGTGAGGAAGAAGCCTCAATGTTTTTCTTTCTTTCAATCATCTGAGTATCTTGTTCACCTATTGTTTGATCTTTATTTATGTCTGCAAGAGTTTCATTTATTGCTACTGTAGCGTCATTATTGTTTACCTCAAGCTCATTTTTATCTTCAACATCAATAACATTTTGTTTCCCTATGGAACTGAATTTGAGCCTTTTATTGTAAATCAACTTGAATTTAGTATCTGTGGTGGTCTCAGCTGTATAGGTTCCCTCATCTCTACCTCTTTTTGTAGAGGTTTCAGTCTGCTTTGCAACTACCATAGTTTGTGTAACATTCATCTTTTTTGTTGGCTTTCCATTCACTGGTGTATCTTTCAATGTATTATCTGCCCATTCTGTTTGATTTGAAAATTTTTCAATTACTGGCTTGGGCTCATGTTTGAAAGGAGGCAGTTTGCAACTAACCCTTATATTGCTAAGAATGCCTTGAGGGTCATAGTTCCAAGGGAAACTTTCCTAAAATTTTAACTCTGATAATCTTTTCTCTATTTCCTTTTTAACATTTCTGTTATTTACAATAAAAGGACCAATCTGATTCTTCAACTTGAACTGAGTTTTCTTTTTAAAAGCCATGAAATTAATAGAATTAGAGTTTAAAACCTATCTTAAGTATTCTAATGCAAAAAATATAATGCTCAAATACTTAGGCAATTTGTAAGGCCGTAGATTTGATCCAAAAATCCTTAATTCTGTGTGCCTTTCATACAAATACTAGTCTCCCATCTTTCATTGTTCTAATAACTGCAATATTCTCTTCATGTCCTCACTTATTCTAGGTTGTTATGCTTTATATAATATTCTCATTGCTGGTTGGAAGAATAGATCTGAAAAGTCTGTAAAACTGAACTCACTGCTTTCTTTCCTCAGTAAAGTGGTCCAGAAAATAGTGGATAGAGGCTGGCCCTCTAATTCAATTTTTGAAATGCACCTGGAAACTTGTTAGATTGAAAATACAAGAACAAGTGAAATAAGTATGATGAATATCTGAATACCCCTTCAGTGGGAAACTTGGTCAATTGATGATGGATAGAATTAGCCATAAACCTGGCATAGTCAAAAATCATAGTAGGAGGCTTACTAGGAGATAAAGTAGATAAAAAACCAAGGATGGATTCATCAGTGAATTCATCCGTGAAGTATCCTAGTATAAAAGAAAGCAATGATATCACATGTCTGGATCCTCCAGGAAATTTGGAAGTGGAGTAAGGAGGATTTAACTTTGGAATGTCCATATGAGATGGCATAAAATTCTGAAAGATCATAAATCTTTTAGGAAAATCTAATCCCAAATATAACTGAGTTAATGCTTCAATGGATAGGGGGATTGCCTTAGGGTCAAACTGTAGTTGTAAAATTTCATTTATAGACTCTGTAGTGATAGAAAATAGAATCTCCCTATCAGCATTTACAATTTCTCTTTGGCCTGGTACATAGTACTTTTGGCACAATCTTACCAGGTCTTGACCAGGGTGTGTTACTGGGACTACATATTTGGGTAAATTTTTCTCCTAGATAGGCATGTCATCTTTATCTAGGAACTTATCAAAAAACCAATTGTGAATTTCCACTAGATTGAATTCTACCACAGGGTCTGCAATTTTATAATTCACATCAGTCAAGGGGATGATTTCTTCAGTAGGTACTGGTGGCTGAATGGGATTGACAGACACAGTGGTTTTTGCAGTGAGTACAAAAGTGGATTTGATGGCTTTTGATGCTTCTGACTTAGGAGGCTTGGATCCCCCAGTTTTTATAGGCTTAGATCCTCGAGCTTTAGGTGTCATTTTTTTCTATTCATTTTTAAACAACTAAAGCAAGTTTAAACAGTTTGCAATAGTTTAATTTCCTTAACAGAGGGTAATTGAGCAATTTTATAGGCAAATATGATGACAGTGGGTGCTTTAGTGCTCAATTAGGAATCTGGGAGGGGTAAAACTGGTTTAAGAGAAAAATAGGGGTTTTTTGAATGACTCAGACTGTAAAAATGATTTTTCAAGAGATCTGTGGTTTTAAAACATTTTCTAGCTGTGGAATTGATCTTTCAGGGATCTTTAGCTAAGGAATTTGGCTTTAAAAGAGGCTTTTATGAATACAGTGAATTTTGGAGAAAATTTGCAAGGATTTGCCCTAGTTTTGAGCGTTTTTGGGCAAATTATACAGATAATTTTCTTTTTTTTGAAGCTTAATTCATTCACAGAAGGCTTAAACTTTTGAAATTGAAGGCTAGATTGAGAAAAATACCTTATTTTGCAGTTATTTTGAAGGTCAGAAGGATTTTCAAATGCTTCTATGTTTGAATATGATCTTGTTTGAACTTGTTAGAGCTGAGAACGTCTTTGGTGGTCCACGAACAGGGAAGTTTGTGGTTAGAATGGGCTCCGAAAGGGAAAATTAGGCCTGAAATAAAGTTGTGCGATTTTAACAGTCGAGATATGCAGAAACAGTTGGGCTATGCAGAAATAATGTTTAATATATATTATAACGAAGATTTTAACCTTTGCTATAAACTTTTAAAGATTCAATAACTGCGGGTCAAATCAATGGCAGGAAGTGGTTTTTAGATTTTTGAATGCGAAAACCGTTGGTGGGTTTCGCGTTAGTTTTGGGAAGTAAGAGGTATTTAGTGAAATGAATGTGATGCAATCAAATTCGGACACGTCATAGCAGGTGGAATTTTGAAAACTGCCTATTTTGCGCAGATTTGGGCCTTGTGCCATCGTTTGGTTTATGAGCACGAAATGCACCCTCCGCTTTTGGATTATTTGAAAAGAAGTGAATGGTTGAGATCTGTTGTGAAGGTGCAGGGAAAATTAGGGTGGGACCCAGGTTCTTTACTATGCCTCAGACAATGGATTATATAATAAAACCTTTGTGTATTTGAATTTTAACCAAAGTTTTATTTATTAAACAACTATATGTATAAGTGGAGTTAATACATGATATTGAAACGGTTTAAATGGTGGTGTTATATATATATCAGAGTTTTTATATATGTTTAAAAGGTGCATGAGGTGGATTTATGGAGTTAACTGGGGTTAATCTAATGTATATCATGAGGCTAATACATAGCTTGGAAAAGTCAATGTAAATCATGATATAAAACATTAGTTTCTTTTGCAATAAACCTTGGGTTAATTTTTTTTTAATGAGCGGTTGTACGAGCTCTTTGTAAAAGGCTACGGGGGTTTTAAAGTTTAGTTTAAATTAAAATTTAGGATAAGCTCAGGAGTAGTTTTACCTTTCAAATACATGTCATACTTCTGAAATCGTTTTTTTATTATTATATAGTTTTAGTCTATTAAAGGCCTAAAACCATAGGGGGCAGGATATTTACATATTGTTAGTTTTATGCCAAAGGGGATGTATTTTGGGATTTTTATTTCAGCATGTGGGTAATTACTTTGGCATAAAAGTTTATAATAGTGGGTTTTAGGGGGATATTATAAATAAAGGGGCTATATTAATAGGATAAGGTCTTTTCTAGGGATTTAATAGCTAAGTTAGAAATTAATATGGTAGGGAAAATGGAATACTCAATAAATACATTTGTATGATTAGGTAGAGTGAAAATTTTTAAAGCAAAATTAACATTTTATGAATTCACCACTTTTACTTAGCATATAATGATTTTTTGAGGGTTTTTATGCTTTGTATAATGGAGGGAGTTAATAAAATGGGCTTTCATGTATCATTAAGTAGAAATAGTTCTTTACTTAAGATTTTGAGCTATGATGGATGAATGAAGGGTAAAAAATGATAATTTAGGGATTAATATAGAAATTCAACACTTTTAACTAACAGTCATTGAGCCTTGGGTCTGGTCCCAACAGAAGTCAGATAAATGCTCCGAGCCTCTTTGATTGGAAGTCTAGAATGCAGAATAACTATAGGGGAGAGGAAATTAGTGATTGTTGCTTGGTGATAAATATTTACATGCTTATTCCCACTTCTTTCTACCTACCCAATTTTAATCTAACATTTTTTATTCCATTTTGCAGGTGCATTTGAGCTTGCTACCTTGAAACATTTTATTCTTTTGAAAGCATAAAAACTAACTAAATCTACCTTATATCATCCAAGGGCTCAGATTAAACTGATGAGCTCCTCTTTATTCTCTACCGATCTACTGATTAGTTGGGAATAAATTGTTTGACTAATCTTTATTCACTATCTAAAACATGAAATTGACACATGACAAGTCAAGATTAAATAGTTTAACTCATCATGGATTATGGCATTTATTTACACTCTGCCATAATCATTTGCAAAAGTAAAAAGAAGTGGCATTTGGACTTTCTCTCTTTCATGTTTTATTTCTTTTTCTTTTAGGGTATATATTTTTCTAAGTCCTTTAATATTTCTTTTAGGAATTTTACCCTCTTTTTGATTTTCTATTTTTTTATTTTTTTACAAAGTATGGGAAAACAACTTGCAGAAAGCAAGGTATGTACATATTTTACCAGACTATCATAAGTCAATTCCAAATTATGAATCCTACACTTATAGGACCATAACAAAGTGTAGCCCTTGATCTTTTGATCTCCTCATTTAGACCTTCTTCTTCTTGATGTTATCCTTCAATTACATTAAGAAAATCTCTTCTTAGAAATACCTTTCTTGAACTAAGATGAATACCATGTAGATCAAGAGGAGATGTTTGGACTTGTTGTACCTCAGGATTGTAAGTGAGCTAAGATACTTCACTGTATGGGTTTGGAACTGGTGGTATAGGTAGTTGAGTGGGGGTGGATATATGAGATGGATATGGTTGAGGTTGTGGTTGTGGTGGAGGTGGATGGTAGGGATAGCATGGAGTTGGGTATGGAGGATATTGAGGATATTGTGGAATTCCCAATAAGGTCCTTGCAAACCATGTTTCCATGATTGGTTTTTGGGTTGAGATGGACGAGGTTTCCAAGGAGGGAGTGTGTCCCAATTAGTTTGAGATGGATGTGAATAAGCTTGGAATTGTGAAGTGGGACCTTGCATCATATCAAGTTGATGAGGCTTCTAGGGTATCCTTAGAGCTACATGTATAAATTTGAATAATAGCTGAATTATTCACTGATATTAACCTGATTACACAATATTAAAGCTTCATGCATAATACATAACCTCTTCTACCATTGATCATCAATATGCAGAAATAGAAGCAGTCGCATGCGCCCATAAACAAATAATCAAGCACACATAGAACACAGTATGTAATGGGGAAAGCAATAGCTGAAAACCCCCAACTATCTGTATATTATAATGATAGAGAACATGTAACAATACATAGCACAATACTCCTCACAAGTACTCAGTACTATCTCCAAAAAGTTACACACAAACTAACTAAGATTTGAACAAGTCATGGGTTCAAATCTCCTCCACAAGTCTGCCTGCCTCTACTGCGCAATCCAAGTTGATTAATGATGAGATCCAAATTTGAATCCCACTAGCTCCAACTACACAATCCTCATTGGAAATCTCCATCAATGTGTGTGCAAATCTCATGCATAGCCAATAGTCACAACTGATAGTAGACTCACCCTTTCACCCACCTCTAACACTGGTCTCTACTAAACTGTCCATGCATTGTAGTTAAATGATGTGTTCTTTAGTTGATTTATGAGTTAATAATTAGTGAATTAATTAATAATTAATTCACACCACTCATCACTAGTGTATTTTTCAGTTAGACTAAATAAAACTAGTTCAACTAAGTTAAACCGAACACAACTCCACCAACTGTCTCATCAACTCCACCAAACTCTGCCACATGAGTTCTAACTGAAGTCAACCATGCAATAGCTCAACTAACCCCTAGGAATAGCATAATTCCTTCTGTTAGCTGCATGTGCCACATCCAAACATCAAACTGAAGTGCTCCAAGAGGATAAGATAATGTTTATAGTCTAAATATTATTAAGGGTTAATAATATTTGACTGTTCTATTTTTAGCCCGGCAGTATAAAAATAGAAACCGCCCAATGTCTAAAAATAGAGGTCCATCTATTTTTACCAACTCGACCAATCATCCATAAATAGCATCTTGCAACTCATAGACCATGATCCATATGTCTAAAATAGACATAGTCTAAAAATAGACTTTGCGCCAAAAATAGCCTGCGGGCCCACTTAGTGAAGGCGACTTCTTTTCACTAAGCTCCATCATCTTGTTGCATTTTCAACACTCCATCTCAACAAGATATGGATTATCTGCAACCCCTATCCTGCCTCTGTGGTATTCGAATTTTCTCCTGGTGAGCGCCTTCGTCAAGATGTCAGCATCCTGATCCTCCGTGGGAATATATGAAAGTAACATGATTCTCCACTGCACACAATCTCTGATATGATGGTACCTGATGTCGATGTGTTTGGATCTATCATGAAATACTGGATTAGCCGAGAGTTTAATGCAACTCTGGTTATCACAATAAATCACAGTAGGCTCCAAGTGCGACTCGAACAACCCGACTAGGATCTTCCTCATCCATATGGCCTCGCATGCAGCCAAGCTTGCTGCCATATACTCAGCCTCTGCTGAACTGAGTGCCACGGATCTCTGCTTCCTGCTGTACCAAGAAACTGCTGTCGACCTCATACTGAAGATCCCTCCGGATGTGCTCTTTCTGTCCGTTGGGCTCCTTGCCCAATCTGCATCCGTGAAGCCACACAGCTTCACCTCATCCTCCTGTCTGTACCACAAGCCATATCCCGATGTGCCTCTAAGATAACACAATACATGCTTGCCTGCCTTCCAGAAGAGCTTGGTAGGCTTAACCATAGCTTGCGAAAGCTGGTTAACAGCATAGCATATATCGGGTCGTGTATTGACCAGATACATAAGCGACCCCACCAACTGTCGATAAACAGTGGCATCCACTATCTCCGCTGAAGTAGCATCCTCCTTCCTCCAACCTCCAGGAAGAGGAGTATCAACATGCTTGCAGTCATGCATGTTGAACTTCTCCAGTATCTCTCAGGCATACTTACCCTGAGAAACAAACAGTCCACCACTGTGCTGCCAGATTTCCAATCCCAGGAAATAATGAAGGAGGCCCAAGTCCTTCATCTCAAACTCTCTAGCAAGATCCTCCTTGCATGAAAGTATCAACAGCTCATCACCCGTCAAAATCAGATCATCTACATATAGTACAATGATCAGCAACTTCCCCTCCACCATAGTCTGGTACAGGTTATGATCCGCCTCACTCTTGGAGAATCCAAGTCCGGTGAAATAACTGTCTATCCATGTGCACCAAGCACGAGGTTCTTTCTTCAACCCATACAGTGCTCTCTTGAGTCTGCACACATACGACTCACTGCTGAAGATCTCGAAACCTTCGGGCTTCTCTATGTACACCTCCTCCTCAATGACTCCATTGAGGAACGCAATCTTCACATCCATCTGATGGATGTGCCACCCCATCTACACTGAGAGAGCTAGGATTGTCCGTATGGAAGAGTACCTTGCAACAGGTGCAAAGGTCTTCTCATAATCGATCCCCTCGATCTGCGAGAAGCCTTGGGCAACAAATCTTGCCTTATACTTCTCCACACTCCCGTCAGCTGCCTGCTTCACTTTGTAGACCCATCTCGAACCCACCACTGATTTCCCCTCTGGCCTTGGGACAATCTCCCATGCACTATTTCTGACAATCGAATCATACTCTTCCACCATGGCATCTACCCATGCGGGGTCCTCCATAGCTTCCTCGAAAGAGGATGGCTCTGTCACGATACACTTGCTCATAAGAGCCATGTATCCAGTATACCGGTCAGGTGACTGTCTCTGTCTGCGCTGTGATGTAGGTGCTCCTACAACCTTCTCTACATCTTGAGCCAGTCGCTCAGCTTCTGTAGTGCGCTTCCGCCCTCTGATGGTTGGCGCTGCCTGAGTGGTCTCTTCCACTCCATGAACCTCCTCTTGTGGCTGATCCACATCCTGAGACTCATCCTTAGGAACTAATAGCTCCTCATCTACATGCAAGTGTGGCTTCCTCTCAAGCGAACACTTCATGGCTTTCTCCTCCTGAAATTTGATATCCCGTCGCACAACAGTCTTGCGACTGTCTGGAAAATACACACAATAGTTGTGGGGTGTATCAGTGTACCCCACAAATATCCCAACCTCTGCGGTCGGCTCCAGCTTCTTCCTGGCATCCTTCGTCACATGAATGTAAACAGGTGAACCAAAAATCCTCAAATGGGAAATATCAGGCCTCTTACCAGAAAACGCCTCCTCGGGTGTACTCATGCCAAGTATCTTGTGAGGACAACGGTTCTGCACATATACTGCAGTATTGCATGCCTCCGCCCACAAGTGAATGGGTAGGCCCTGATCATGCAACATCGCCCGTGCAGCACCCATGATCTTTCTGTTCTTCTGCTCAGCAACCCCGTTCTGCTATGGGTTATGAGGTGCTATGAGCTCTCTTCGAATTCCTTTTGTGCTGCAAAAGTCCTTGAATTCGCCAGAGATGGATTCACCACCATTGTCGCTCCTAAGAGCCTTCACCTGCTTCCCCGATTCTTTCTCAACCAGTGCCTTGAACTCACAGAACTTTGAGTATGTCTCGCTCTTCTTCTGCATGAAGAAGATCCAGCACTTACGAGAAAAATCATCAACAAATATCACATAATACCTGTGCTTTGCTGTCAAAGCTACTGAGAAAGGTCCACACACGTATGTGTGAATTCTCTCAAGGATCGTCGTGGCGCGACTATCCTTCTCGTGAAAGGTGGCTTTCACAAATTTTCCCAAGGTACACCCCTTGCACTGATCTGACTACGCAAGAGTGCCCTTAGGAAGCCCAGTAGAAATCTGCTGCAGTATCTTCAAAGCTCCATGGTGAAGGTGGCCCAATCTTCGGTGCCACAGCTCGCCATCATCCCGGCTCACCACTCCTTCCGCCTTGCATGCCATTGCTGTGCAGCCATCTACTTGCAACTGATAAAGTTTCTTGACTCGAACCCCTATCTTTCGGGTTTCTCCAGTTGTCTTACTGCGCAGGAAAGCCTTTCCTTCGCTGAAGACAACATCATACCCCTTGTCTTCTAACATCGCCATAGAGATCAGATTCTTCTTCAATCCTGGAACATGCATCACTTCCTTCAATACGAAGGGTTTACTAGACTCCCTCTCAAAGGAAATGGTACTGATACTGGTCGCACTGTATCTGCCATCATTTCCCATCTCGATGTGCACTCCAAGATCTTTCTCATCCAGATCTGAAAACAAATCCTGATCTCCAGTCATGTGAAAATACGCACCACTGTCCAAGAACCATACTGATCCCATCACACTTGAGACCAAGCATGCAATCAGTGAAAAATCCAGCTCAAACTGGGAGGCTAAGGCCTCTCCCGCTGCAGATCTAGCAGCTTTCTTATTTTTCTTCTTTTGCGGACAATTTGTGGCATAATGTCCGTGTTGGTGACAGTGAAAGCACTTCACCTTGGACATGTCTTGCTTCTTGCCTTTCGCACCAGACTGAGAATCTTTCTTGCTCTTCCCCTTCTTTGCTTTGGCAGCCAAAGCGCAATTTTCTTCATCAGATACCTTTGATGAAGATCCGTCCCTGGTAGTCCGCCTTATCTCCTCTTGCATGAGATCCGACCAAAGTTGCTCCCATCCCGGCAATTTCTCCCGACCATTGACAGAGTCCTGATAGGAATGCCAACTCTTCGGAAGACCAAGGAGAGCCAGGCCCACCAAGTCCTCATCATCAAAAGTCACCCCCACACTTCCCAGCTCATCCCTACATTGGGTGAACTTCGTGAGGTACTTGGCGATACTGTCGCCTTTCTCCATCTTAATGTTTCTGAGTTTATCCTTGAGCGCCAACTTCCTTTGGTCGCTCTTGATTTGGAATAGATCTGTAAATGCTTTCCACATCAAGTATGGAGAAGCTTTTCCATGCAGGTTGGATACAATGTGATCCTTCATGCCCTCCAACAGAATCCTTCGACATTTCAACATCTTCTTTTGCCGAGCTTCAACTTGAGTAGCATCAGTAGGCTTTGGGATCTCAGCATCTATGAACTTCTTCAACCCGTTATCATATAATACCACCTCCATTCTGTCCTTCCATGAAACATAATTCGAACTGCCCTCAAGGGCATACTCCAGTCGCAATCCGTTGAAATACATTTAAACTCGCACAGAAAAACGCACCATTCGAATTCCACCGGCTCAAAGCTCAACCGCTTCAGATCGAAGAAAATTATTTCTATGCAGTCTGACAAAGGGAAGTCTTGGATATATCACCTTTCGGAGAAGGGATGGATCTGAAGGTTGCTGACGCTTGAGACTGTCTCCAAGAAATAAATTGTAATCACTGCAATAGATCCGATGATCAATTTCGCTCTGATACCATGTAGAAATTTGAATAATAGCTGAATTATTCACCGAGATTATCCTGATTACACACTATTTAAGCTTCATGCATAATACATAGCCTCTTCTACAATTGATCATCAATTTGCGGAAATAGAAGCAGTCGCATGCGCACATTAAAACATAATCAAGCACACATATAACACAGTATGTAATGGGGAAAGCATACAGCTGAAAACCCCCAACTATCTGTATATTATAATGATAGAGAAAATGTAACAATACATAGCACAAAGCTCTCACAGCTCTCAGCACTATCTCAATGCTACACACAAAACTAGTATGGAAAGTGAACTAGTCACAGGTTCAAATCTCCTCCACAAGTCTGCCTGCCTCTACTGCGCAATCCAAGTTGATTAATGATGAGATCCAAGTTCAAATCCCACTAGCTCCAACTACGCAATCCTCATTGGCAATCTCCATCAATGTGTGTGCAAATCTCATGCACAGCCAATAGTCACAACTGATAGTAGACTCACCCTTTCACCCACCTCTAACACTGGTCTCCACTGAACTGTCCATGCATTGCAGTTAACTGATGTGTTCTTTAGTTGATTTATGAGTTAATAATTATTGAATTAATTAATAATTAATTCACACCACTCATCACTAGTGTGTTTTTCAATTAGACTAAATACAACTAGTTCAACTAAGTTAAACAGAACACAACTCCACCAACTGTCTCATCAACTCCACCAAACTCTGCCACATGAGTTCTAACTAAAGTCAATCATGCAATAGCTCAACTAACCCTTAGGAAAAGCATATTTCCTTCTGTCGGCTGCATGTGCCACATCCAAGCATCAAACTGAAGTGCTCCAAGAGTTTAAGATAATGTTTATAGTCTAAATATTATTAAGGGTTAACAATATTTGACTGTTCTATTTTTAGCCCGACAGTCTAAAAATAGAAACCGCCCAATGTATAAAAATAGAGGTCCATCTATTTTTACCAACTCGACCAATCATCCATAAATAGCGTCCTGCAACTCATAGACCATGATCCATATGTCTAAAAATAGACTTTGCGCCAAAAATAGCCTGCGGGCCCACTTAGTGAAGGCGAATTCATTTCACTAAGCTCCATCATCTTGTTGCATTTTCAACACTACATAACATAGCTTCTTTGGTGATTGCCTTGCTCCATTGGCTTCCTGGTAAACTTCTTTAAACCTAGGGAATGATGGAAAACATTTAGTAGCATATGATTTTGTATGGATAACAAAAATATCAGCATCTCCTTTTTGCTTATTTTCATTCTTAACATTTATACATTTTCACTTAGATTGCTAAGAATTTCCATTTTAAATTTGTTAAGAAAATTTATAGGTTCATCTTGCCTTACCAATGTTGAGGCAGATTTACACCCTTCCTCTTGATATGTGCTTTAATGTTTCATAAATTTCTTCAAATGAAAATTGGTATACGTCTCCTCTACTAATGACATTAAGTAGATCAATCCACTCATCCGTAATTGTTCGAAGTAAGACGGTTTTTAGTGCGTCAAATCCTAGATGATGCAATTTTTCCCTCTTAACATTATACATAAACCTCTCTATTAGATCCTCAAGGCTCTCATATTATTCTTGGTTCATTCTAAAAATTTCTTCTCTAAGGTCATGATCTTTATGTTTTTCTAGAAATATATTTTTCATATCATTCCATGATCTTATTGAATTAGTACCTAGACTCATGAACCATTTAAGAGATTTATCCTTCAATATTGTAGGAAAAAAAATCTAAATTTTTGAGTGTGTGATAAGTAGCCATAATATTTACAAAGTATCTCAAATTCAAAGAGAAATGTTTCTAGATCCTCTGTCCTAATACCATGGAATTTGGGAAGGAAATATGGAGGGATGTTCTTCATATGTACAGTGTCACATATGTGGACAGAAACTTGGCAGAACCTTATTCATTGTCATGTCTCACCATCAACCTAGCTAAAAGTGTATACTGATGTGGTTCTTAATGCACATGGGGAGTGGGGGGGGTGGTCAGGGGTTATTTATCGGAGAAGTATTTTTAAAAATTTTCTAAGTAGCCCAACTCCTATGGGGCATGAAAATAATTTATTTTATTTTTTCAATATTTTGGAAACAACATGAACAAGGAAACAGAAAAGAATGTTGAAACATAATCAAAGCATCTACTAGACACCTCCCCATCAATAATGCCAAAATGTGGCAAGCCCTGGTATTCCACCAAGAGTGCTGCAAATTCCAGGGGTTTCCCTACTTCACTTTAACAACCCGGTGTTCATACAAACTTGGTTGTGACATTGCTATATACATAATAGATGCATTATACTCATGCCATCCTCTTTTTCTCTACGAAAGGGTGCTACTTCTAGGGGTTCTTAGTGAAGTCTGTGACACTTCAATGGAACAAAAATAAATTGCAAAAATGAAATGATAGAGAGGAAACTAAAATAATTTTTTGAAAAGAAATGATAGGAAAGAAACTAATTTAAATTGCAGAAAGGAAATGATGGAAAGGAAAGTAAACTAAATTGCTAAAAAGAAATGACAGGAAAGACACTAATTTAAATTACAGAAACAAAATGGTAGAAAAAAAAATAGTTTAAATTGGAGAAAGGAAACTAATTTAATCCACACTTAACTTGGCTAAACACCCTACTTATCTTATGCTCTATCTATGCATCTATTCATGACCTAGTTCTAATTTGAAGAGGTGTTTCTTGTAGTTTGGGGGAAAAGGGCTAAATTTTCTAAAGGAGGGATTGAAAACATGGCACAAGGCTTAGAGAAGTGAAAAAAGGGGTTTAAACCCTATTAAAAATTTATATTTTAAAAATCATTTAGAGAAGGAGGCTTTTAGAAGTGTGATAGAAGAACTGCAATAGAGGGATGGAAGTGCGATATGTGATATGCGATATCGTAATTGCAATATCACGAAGTTGGAGGAGTAGCAAAAGTGATGTTTGGGAGCGGGAGAAAAATGCGAAGCGGGATGGGTGATGTGGCAGTGGGACCGGTGGCAGAGTATGACATCGATATCGCAATCAGCGTTGGGAGCGGTAGGTGTTAACAAGAACCAAATAATAACTGCAATTTGCGATTTGCGATGTGATGGAGTATGGAGAAAATCACAATCAACGTCAGGAGCGGTGAGTATTAATTAGAACCAAATAAAAACTATGATTTGCGATGAGTCAGATGATGTGGCGGTGGGATCGATGGCAGAGTGCAATGACAATATCTCAATCGGTGTCAGGAGTGATAAGTATTAACAAGGAGAGGATAGATATTACGAAATGTGATTTGCAATGGGATAAATATTGTGAAATGTGATTTGCAATTTTCTGTATGGCGGAGTATGGAGCGATATCACAATCGTCATTTGGAGCTATAAGTCTTAAAGGAAAAGGGAAAAAGGCTGAGAAATGTGAATGTGATTTGTGAAAAGGGCAAAGGTTGTGATTTTTGATAGGATAAATATTGCGAAGTGTGATTTGAGATGTACAGTAGTGGGAAGTTCAAGGAGAAAAGGCAGAGGTCCACTTTGATGGTTTTTCAAGCGTTTTGTGAATGAAAAGGCGTGAAATAAAAATAAGATGAAAAGGAGGGAAATGGAGGTGTAAAACAAAGGTTCATAATTGTAACATAGAGGTGGATAGGGACTGGAAAATAAATAAAAATGACTTAATAATGTCTCTGGGGCTTTTGATGTTTATTCCTGCAAACAACCCTATGGATTCAGGCATGGAAGAAACAAACATAATGCGTGATAAAGAAATAGTGAACAGAAAGAATTTTTTGGCATGTGGTAAGGTCAACCCTGCTCGAACTCTATTGACATAGATGAGGGGGGAAGGCCTGACGACAGATTTTGGGTTTTTCCTCTACTCTATTACTCTCCTAAGAAAATTAATAACTACAACAACAAAGTGAAAGAAAAAAACTAAACAACAATTAAACTATCAGAAGCAGAACTAACTAAATGACAGAAACAAAACTAGCTAAATGACATAAATGAAAGAATGAAAACAACAAAGAAGCTGAGGTGCATGGGTTGGGTCCTAGCCCATGAGCCTAGCTCTCTGGAACTAGATCAATAAAAAGTCATATGAATACTAATTGCATTAAAAATACAATCTTATTACATCTTGAAGGTCTTAAACAACAAAAGCCTAATATAAAGGAAAATGAATGGCATGGGATGGAATGGAATGGACTGCATCGAATGGACCAAAATCCACCATAATCGACCCTAATTAGCTCTTGATCAACTTTATTTATCCTCAAGGGCAACTACTAACAGCTCCTGAAATATAGGTAATGAGTCCACTTGACTCCAAGTGAAGTATGGCTTGAGTGCTCTTGGTCTTGAGTTGCTTGGCTGCCTCTAGAATTCGAATTGATGGAGGGGATATCATGAGGATACTTTGAATTCCTTTGAGAGTTAAGGAGGGTGGAAACCCCCCTTTAATCTCTCCAAGATATCTCCCTAATTTCCTGATATTGTGCTCATTTATTCTTCACTCTTGATCTTCCAATGGCAAGGAGCAAGTCCCTAAATTATCTGCTTCTACAAATCTACATAATCTGCCCAATATTCTCACAATATTCTACAAAAATAACCAATATTAGGCACAAATATGAAATTACCTTTAAACCTTCCTAAGAAAATATTAAAGCATAAGAAAACATTTTTAAGTGCAAAAGGAGAGATTTAATATATCTTTTCATGCGCATAAGAAAGGTAGATGAGCCTAAGAAAGGTTATATGGGACTTAATTTATGCATAATTTAGAGTCCCATCAATAATTACATTTAATTTTTACATTTACATTATAAAATATCCTTGGAATACACCAATCAACTGAGAAAAAGTTAAAATTATGAAGAAATCAGTTGTCTATAAAAAACGTAGCGTGCCTGGGAAAAATCGCAATGTGGGCTTTCAAATCAAATTTTGAGTGCCTTCCTAATTTCCAAATTGAGCCCAAGATGGCTCACTCGAAATCTATTCCAGTATAGTTGTCAAAAATTTCATCAAGCTCAGAAACCAATGTAGTGAAGATCATGAATAATGAAATCCCCCAACACTGGTCAAAATGTGCAACATGAGGCTGAAAAAGGTGGCAGCAATGTGTTTTATAGGAGGTTCTTGGCATTTTCCACCTGTCAAAGACTATGTTTTTGGAGTGACAATAGTTAAAACTTGATGTAGACACCATTATCTATCCATCTATGCATATTTTTCCTCATTTATAGGCCTCCACAAAAACTGTAGTGTGGCCCACGACGTGCTTTTTGCAGGTTGGCTGTGCACAAATTCTGTGAAATTTTACCAAAATGGCCAAAAAACACAAAAATTTCCCAAAAAAATTCAAAATTTTGGCATGAAGTGCTGATGAATTATGTCAAACTACTAAGGAGGCATTAGCAAGAAACTCAAGTTTACACTTCTCTTTTTGGCTGATAAGGGTTTCCTTGAGTTTGTCATTCAATTGCTTGATCCTGATATTGCAAATCTTGTTTCTGGTGTTGTAGTGGTCAGCCATGTGCCTCAACATCTGATTATCCTTGTTGGCACTATGAAGGAGCTTCTCAATAAGCCAAAGTTCTCTATCATTATTGATTTCTTTTGCAATTATTTCCTCAAAGGTGAGTTCTTCTACCTCATGTTTTTCCTACTCCAATGCTCTTTTAAGACCCTTTGTTTTTTGTCTCTTCCTAGTAATTTGGACCTCATCCTTATCAGAATCATCATGTGCTATCACTAGTTAGCCTTTGACATCTTTCCTCTTGGCCTTTAACAACTCCATTTCCAAGAGTACTTGTTTGTCACTCAACTGCTTGTTTTCTTGCTCAAGGAAGGAGATACAAAATTATTCCCTTGCCAAATTATCTTGCAACTCTTGATGTTGGCATCTTTCTCTTTGGTGACTAGGTTTGAGGTTTTCTAATCATCTTGGAAATCCAAGTCCACCAGGTCAAACTACTCTTGAACAACTGCTTCCTGCTACTATTGATATCATTGTTTTGTTGAGATAGAAGGCAAGGCCCCTTCCACAATCTGTGGAGAAAACACTTGCCTATATCCTCTTTGATAGGTTTTGAACTCTTTTTTCTCTTTAGTTTTCTTCACTATAGCCCTGCCAGTTAACCTATTTTCCTTGTGAGAAATTGATGCTGATGGTGGAATAGGTCTAGTAGGCTGATTTGGTGGTGTAGTGAATACATCTGCCTCAATGAAAATCTCCCATACAATGTTTAGCTTCTAGAGTTGGTGAAGGAAAATTATTTCAATGAGCGAATGATGGAAGCAGCTATTCATTTGAGGCTCATACTCTCCTTTTTGCACTATGTAGGTCATCTTGTCAATGCTTTTGTATAAATAATAAGGAAGGTTGAGCAATTTCACCTTAGTGAAATGCATGAGCAACATGATGTGATAGTTGTACAACCTGGAGAATCTTCCCTCACAAGTGAAATATTTCATGATGATTTTCATATGGGAGCAAAGAAAAGGAAATATTTTCTTGATGTTTTCTTTGTAAGGTGCTTTGAGGTAAGGTTCATACAGCTTGTCATCCAAATATTTAGTTTTGAACCACTTTTCACCTACATTTGTTATCCTTGTTGCTGCTACAATGATGTATGTACAAATGGTGAATGACACCCCTGCAATGGTCACTTGGTATTTTTGTAGGTTGCTGATGAAAATCCTAGTTAAGGTAGGCTGGGTCTGCACTCTTTGGACCACCTCAAAAAACTCAAAGCAACCTACATGCTGAAAAAAATTGACTGCTAAGGGTGATTCAATCAATTCGTGAGTGTCTGATGGCTCAAGTATCAAGATTCTCCCTCCTTTATTGTATGTTTTCTTCTCTTCTTCTCTGGTATTTCTTTCCTCTTCCATGATGTTTCTCTCCTCCTCATTATGTTCAATTTTGTCTAGAAATCCTAGGGAAGAAGGGGAAGGGAAAGGGAGTAGGATTATAAGGTTAGGGAGTCGAGATAAGTGAGGGAAAATTCGGGGAAGTGTGTAAGCGAGTTAAAAATCTTATGGAAGTGATGGGGAGTTGAAATGATAAGGGGTGGGGTAGGAAATTCAAATATAGGGAGGTAGTCTAGCTGCCTAGAAAATCGCAACATAAGGGTAGGGTTTCAAGGAATATAGCTTAAGAGTGGGAAATGAGGGGATGCAAGGGTAGTGGGGAGTGAATTAGAGTGTAAGGAAGGTAAATGGGTTCTAGGAAAAACAAATTATCCTCACAATGATGAAAACTAGGGTTTAATGACATAGAATATGACATGGATGGTAAAGGAGGGTTTTTAACCATAAAATTATGACCATAAGCTGAAAGGAGGGGTTGTGAAGATGTGACTTAATTGGGAAATAAGTGTAGAAACCATGAAATGCTGCTTAGAACCCTTGGAGACAAGATTTAAGTCTACAACTCTCCTCTGTAAAAAGAGTAGTGAGCTGAAGAAATGCACAATGAAGCCCTACAAAAAGCGTGGTGTGCTTCTGAAAATAGCAGTGTGCTCACTGCAAAAAGTGCATCGCCTTTGGAAAAAGCACAATAATGGATGCATAATTTTTTTTTTTTTGAGGAAAAGATCAATTTTGTTTTTTGAGAAGCTGAGAGATCAATGCTTGAGAATGAAAATGAATGACTTTTTGGTCTTTGAGGGTCTTTTATACTTGAAGAAATATCATTAAATGGACATGGACCCACATTTCATTTTCTCATAATCAACTTTACATTTCTTTTTACCTTTAACCTTTGAACTTGATCTTTGAATTTTAACTTTTGATGGCTCAGGAACACTGATGGATTTTTGGAACCTTGATATTTTGTTGATGGAACTTTGAGTATTGCAGCTACTTGGAACTCTGAGTACTTATTACAAATTAGGAACATAAAATTACATTATGCTTTGAAATAAAATTTACAAATCAAAGTTACTGATGAAATTTCTTTATTATCACTCCTTCACTTGCTGCACTTTATGACATGAAATGATGATTTGATGACCTTGGAAACCCTAATACCCAAGGGAGACTCTGACTGAATGAAACTGTTAGCCACCTATAAAATTTGTTATATCAAATGGTGGCTAAATATTTTTTGGCCTTGAAGAAACAATTCATTTCCAAATTGTGAGTTCTTGAAGTCTTATGATGTCCTTTATCCTTGGTATTAATCTTCACTGTTGTTTCACTATTAGCCCTCAAGGACCTTTCTGTTTACCAAAAGAAAAACTGTTCATGAGGCTCCATTTTCCATCATTTCACTTCTCCATTTTTGACCCATTTTTCCCTTTCACAAATCCTTCTAAACTCCTTCATTTAAAAACCTAAATCATCCTAACCCTCTTAAAACCTTATATTTCCCCCTTATTTGGTTTTAAAAAAAAACCCTTTCTTTCATCTATGGAACCCCCATTTGGCCTTAAAAGTCCTTATTTTGGCCTAAAATCAGTCTTCTACACTCTATAGGTCTTAAGCCCCAAGGGCTTATATCCTTAGCCCCTTTCCTCACATGACCTCATCCCATGACTAGGAGGTAACCCCCATCATGCAATCGTAATCGAGGTTTCCTGTTTCTCTGTTTCCTTTTACTTCAAAACTCCTCGATGTGATAAGCCCTTTCCCTTTTAACCCCTGGTCTCCTTACCTTTTTCATGGGACCACACCCCTTCGTCGCATCACAAAAAAAACATAAGTCATACTTCCAAAGCGTTGGTCCTCCAATGGCTTGACCCACCGATTTGATCTCAGCTGTTGAATCCACAAGAACCAACTAATGAGATTACGTCACGCTCCGCCCATAACCCTTTGCCATTTCCCCTTCAATTTAGTCCCAATCGTTCATTCTCCCTAATCCAATGGTCAGGACTTAACCTGATATCCAATTGAACCCATCCACTATGTGCCAAAACCATACGTCATCATAGACCCCACCCAGTGTTCAACCCTACAACTTTCGATTCATTGCGTGCAGCCCACACCGTCAGATCTGCACCTGATCATCCAACGGACCAAAGTCCATATCGCGTAATTTTTTTCCCTTCCCCATAGTGTGCTACTTCTGCGTGATAAAAGTGGTTTTGAAAAGCCACGTGTCGAGCGCTAAGGTGTATCACATTCCTCTTGGCGAAAACCACTTACCCCCCAAATGCCATGCGGAAACTGTTGCCGATTTTCCAAAACCACCCTTCCTCATTTTCACGCCATAATTCAAATATAAACCTAGTTAGCTGTTATGCCAGGGTTTCTTCCTTTTCCGCTGCATTTTATCCATCCTCAAAGCTCCATCACTTCCATTAAACCTTTGAACATAGTTAGCCATCTCCGCAGGGTTTCTTAATGAGTTTTTGTGTTTTGCAGAGTTCTAATGGTGGTTTTTCTGTGTATTTCCATAGTCACAGTTAGGTGACATTTTCGGCCCAGAATGATGATTCTGTGGTCTGAAGCAACAAAGAAAAGGATCTACAAGGCTTGAAATCTACGTTTAAAATGTCTAGAGCACGATCCAGGGTTTAACAGAAACCCTCCAATAGCAGAAAGCCACCTGTATAAACAAATAATACAAAGTGTATCAGAGTGAAGACCCAAAGATAAAGATCAAGGCTTAATCAATTCAAAACATAGATCAAAAAGAAAATTAAAATGTTTAAAAAAAAAAAAAAAAGAGTTATATAAGTAAAAGAGGCCTCCACTGCCACATCAGAGGCCATTTATCCTCTTCAGCTACCAAAGTGCTACCTGCAGCCTCAATAAATCAAAAGAAGGCATAGTTATTGCCTTAGTCAGTAATATTTTGTTTAAAGACAGCTAGAGTTATTGCCAACCTGCCTAAAGAGTTTTGAAGTAAAAAAAAACTGCCAAGTAGCTAAATACTTAATGAAAAACAATTAATACAGAGAAAATATCAGAAATATTCTCTATAGAACCCCTCAAAGATAGAGAAGCATTAACGTGTATTAATTGAACTAGAGACCTTTTCTTTCATCCCACCTCTTCTTTCTTCTATAAATACTTCTGAAGAAGGTTGGTTGGTTGTTGGACTTTGATGTAATAGTTGTTGTATCGAAGCATTTTTGAATGTAAATAAGTTTTGAAGCTCTGAAGCTCTATTAAGTTATTGAAGAAGATAGGCTGAGAAGAGAAGTTTGAAGCTGTGATGAAACATTGGACATGTAGTTTGTAGCTGGATTGACATCAATATACAAGCTGATTCTTGGGATCCTGGTCTATATCATTGTTGAATTACCTCTTACTATTATTGTTTTCCTTTCATGCATGCCATTTTGTTCACTTTTCTCTTATAAAGAGCAGCAAGCATAGAGCTAGGATTTACTGTTAAAAAGTACCCTACTCTCACTAATAAGAGTTATCTATATGTTTTCTGCTAATTGTGATATTTGGGAATGACTAAAATTAAGTGTAAACATTATCAAGGAATGTTGGTTAGTCCATGTCTTGATGTGCAAAACATGAAAGGAAGTTCTTGAATGATACTTTCATTACATGCTAGGTAGAGTTAAACTAGAAAATTTTATGGTTTTCCCTGTCTTCTAGTTCTTTCTCCAAAGTTGTTTGAAAGTTTCCCTAAGAGCATGCTAAAAGCAGGCCTTGATGTTGATATATCTGACCTGATCATAAGCTGCACTTTGTTTTCTTACCTGTTTTCATCCCTTCTGAAAGTAGTCTAGTGATATTACTGGATTGTTGTCTGATAAGTTAGCTTTAACACAATCTTGTCCAAAGAAGTCTATGGTTAGCCCTATCCTTTGGCTGGTTTCAAACAATTGCTTAAAAATGCTTTTCTTGTAGGATAAGTTGATAAATCCTTGTTGAAATTATTAGCTTTTACCCCTTTCTCAACACTTTTAATGTTCCACTCCATCATTTAATCTAAATGATCTTTTGATCTAGATGACTTGCCCCTTGGACCACTCTTGAAATTGTTGCACAATTAAAACCTTTTATGACTCCATTTCCCAATGGTTTAAAGTTTTTTCATACTAATCCTATTTGCTGAACACTTCTCAATACACTTGCATCTTCACTCTTTGTAATTCTTTCATTTTGTGATATTCCATCCTATTAAATATCACACCCAACCAAACAAACAAAAACCCTTTTACTTAATAACTAGCCTAATATCATACTAAAACCTTAAAAGATAAATCAATCTTTACACTTATAGAGAGATCCCTCTCTGGATTCAGGAGGGCTAGATCCTAGAATCCAAAAGTGGTTCTGATGTAGGCTCTACAGTGTTTATTCTTGCCACTCTACTAAATTATAGAGACCCCAACATTTCTGGCGACTCCACTAGTGACTTTCTGAAGTAATAGATAACTTCACAACTCAAATAATCCCATTTTTAACAAATGAACCAAGTGCTCTCTAGAGTCGTTTTTGATTATTGATGGTGAACAACATTCAAGCCCCGAAATCAAGTAAAAACTCTTCACCTGGTGACTCCATTGAAGATTGGTAGGCCTGTTGATTTTCTTTGGTTTTCCAAAGACTCCATTGGGAAACCCTTTATCATTACATCATTTAAAACTCAGTAAAGCAGACTTTGAGGATTAAATTTTTCTTGCTAAAGATCAGTTAGCCTCCTAAATATTGTCATATTTGGTTAAAATTTTCTTGTTATTGGGTCTGAAAACATAGCATAGTGGCTTCTAGAAGAGTTAATACCAGAGCCTATCCTGACCCAAACCCTCCTGAGATAGTTGATGACCCAAAAAGTATACTTAGGAAATATCCTAAAGCCAAAAATTCAACTATTGTCAAGCTAGTCCATAGAGCTAATTCTCTTCCTGAAAACCTTACAGCTCTACAAGATTCAAAATTTGACTTAAGAAACCCCTTCAGAACTAGGTCACTTGATGATATAGATCAAATATATTTTGAGTGTCCACCTTCATCCCCAGATAGAGGTTAGCATCCTAGTAGCAGAGAAAATACCCCACCTGATTTACATTTCTTGCATAATTTTGGTTTCTCTCATCCTAGATCTCGCCAACAGCCTCTTGCTGGTCCATCCACTTCTGTTATCCATACACCCACTATTCAAATCACCCCATTCCATCAACCCCCTCCACTTGTAAACCCCCTGTTTTTTCCACAACCTCCTATCATGGCAACATGGTATGCCCCTCTAGTCCTTCCTTTACCTTTATTCAATCTGCCACAGGACTATCAGTCCAAGATACCATTATATGATGCCAGTGGTGCTACTACTGATTCAAAACATGTGGACAAGATGAATGACTATTTTGATAGAAATGAGATTGATGATGAAACTGTCAAACTAAGATTGGTTGCTCAAAGTCTAGGGGGAGAAGCAAGAAAATGGTTCAAAGGCTTAACCCCTAATAGTATTAATGACCTCCAAGCCCTCCATCAGTCATTCTTAAACAAGTGGGAAGTTAGGAAAAACCCTATCCAAATACTTTTAGATTAAAAAAACCTCAAAAGAAACACTGGGGAAACTGTTCAAAATTATTGCACTAGGTTCAATAGTGTTTATAATGCCCTACCCTCAGATTTGAAACCTCAAAAAGTCTCAGATTTGGCCAAATTTCCTGAAGGATTTGATCCTAAAATGGCATATCAACTAAGAGAAAGAGATCCCTTAACCTTGGAAGACATGCAAAAGGGATCTCTTGCTGTGGAAGTAAATTTGATTGAGAAAAGAGCTAGGATGAGGAATGAAAGGAAAGTATCATTTACAGAGGAATCTGCACCCTCCACATCTAGCTCAAAAATTGAAAGGATGATGGAAGAAATGATAAAGAAGATGAGCATACTGGAGAGAGCACAATCTAGAGAAATCCAATCAGCTCCCTCAAATAGAAATCAATCTCAAAATAAAAATCAGAACTTTAGAAGAAATCAACCTCAAAATAGACAAAGAGAGGATGATCAACATATCAGACTTCCTTTCCAAGAAAACTATCTAAGTGAGGTTGAAGAAAAAATTGAAAAAATAGAGGAAGATGAGATAAACATGCTGGGAGTAGGTAGTGACCACTTTGATGTTCCTACTAATAGAAAAAAAGGTCTATACACACCCTATGATGATGAAAGAAAAGAGGATGAATATTATTATCAAGAGCTAGAAAATGTCATCATAGAGACCCCAAAAGAATATGACCTTCGAAGTAAAAAGAATCAGGAAGCTCCCAAGAATAAAACCTCTGAAAATTCTACAAAAAACAGCTCTGTGAGCAAACCAAAAAACGTTAAACAAAAGGACAAAACAATGGTTGTAAATTTTGATCAAACCAAAGAGAAAGGAACTCAAATTAATGAAAAACAGAGTGCAGACCTTAGCAGCGTTAGTACTTCAACTAGTGCTCCTATTAAAACAATTTTGACCAATGTAAATAGAGGAAATCAATAAACTGATTTTGCTGATAAAGTGGTGATTAACAAGGCTGAAACAAACATTGTTAAAAATTAGCTGCCTTTTAATTTGGAACAGGAAATTGCCAAGATTAAAATCTTTGTTCCCCTCACTAAATTAGTCACCGAAGATGTCTATAGATCACAAATTTTGAAAGCCTTCAACATAGGAGAAAATAATGACACTTTCAACCTCAATGATGACCAACCAGAGCTCTTATTTGGTCCTAAGATTGAAGGAATATACCAAGAAGGGCCAGTTCCTCCATTTTATGTTAGTTTGAAAGTTCATGATAAAATTTTACACTGCTATGCATGAATCAGGGGCCTCTCAAAACTTAATGCCCAAAGCAGTAATGGAAATTCTAGGCCTTGAAATCACCAGACCATACAAAGATCTATATTCCTTTGACTCAAGTAGAGTGAAATTTTTAGGTTTGATCAAAGACTTTTGTGTAAACTTAGCTCAAATACCAGCCAAGTGTTTAGTTATGGATATTGTAGTGGTTGATGTACCCCCCAAATATGGTATGTTGTTATCAAGATCATGGGGAGCTATGTTACAAGGAACAATTCAAATGGATATGACATATGCTACCATCCCTGTTTTTAATAAAACTAGAAGACTTTATAGGGAAACTCACATGCAATACATGGTCAGTAGCCAAGAGAGACCGGAAAACTCTCCCCTTTATTCTGTGCATACAAGCCTTGATTCATTTATTCTCCTAAATAATGAAACATTTAATGAGCAATAAACCTTAACTGACTTAGTGGCCACCTCTGACTGTAACATAGTGGCAGACACAGAAAATAAAGAAGACAGGAGAAAAAAGGCTTTGTATTGATTTTAGGAACTCAAACAGAGCCTCATTGAAGGACAACTACCCTTTTCCCAAGATGGATCACATTTTACAAAAGGTAGTTGGTTCTAGAAGAATTTCTTTTCTAGATGGTTTCTCAGGTTACAATAAAAAATTAGTACATCCTGATGATAAACTCAAAACAGCCTTTACTACACCTTGGGGTACTTTCATGTATGTGAAAATTCCCTTTGGTTTAATGAATACTGGTGCTACATTTTAGAGAGCCATGGATATTGCATTCTCAGAAGAATTAGGCTTCTTCATCATTATTTACCTTGATGACATCACTATTTTTTCCAAAACAGACGAAGAACACCTAGAACACTTGAGAAAAGTCTTTTATAAATGCAGAAAATATGGGTTATCTTTAAATACAAAGAAAACAATGTTTGGTCTCCAAGAAGGAAAAATACTTGGATACATCATATCATAAGAAGGGATAAAGATAGACCCAAAGAGGATTGATGGTATATTTCAAATCAACTATCCTAGAAACATCAAGGAACTTCAATATTTAATTGGGAAGATTAATTTCTTGAGAAGGTTCATACCCAATCTAGCTGAACTCCTTAGAAACATGACCAATATGCCTAAAAGACAAGAAGGAGTTAAATGGACCTTAGAAGCAAAGAAATAATTTGAAATGGTAGAACAAGCATTAACCAAAACACCAGTTCTCATTAGTCCAGATTTTACAAAGGATTTCTTCATTTTTTCTTTTGCATCAGAACACACAATGGCTATTGTCCTATTACAGAAAAACTTGAAGGGACAAGAGCAACCAATTGCATTCTTTAGTAAGGCATTAAGAGATGCACCTGTGAAGTACAATATCATGGAAAATCAAGCCTTTGCCTTAGTAAAAGCCTTAAAAGACTTTAGAGTTTACATTTTACATTCCCACATAATTGCATTTGTGCCGAATTCAATTGTAAAATACATTTTAACCCAGGATCCAAATGGCAAAAGAGGAAAGTGGATTGCTGTGATACTTGAATATGATTTAGAAATCAAGTCGACTAAGCTCATAAAACGCCAAAGGCTAGCAAGATTGATGGCTGAGTCTAATTTTGAAGTTCTTGGTATAAACATTTTAGATGAATTAGATGAACAGGAGGAGTTGTCAATTCCCATTATTGAAGATCATTTTTTGTTTTCATCTTGGTATGCTGATATTTTATATATTTTTCTCAATTTAAATGCACCTCCTGGTTTGTCTAAAATAAAGGAAAGATTTTTAGTGTTGAAATCCTTTAATTATTGCAGTTTGGATAAATGTCTATATTGGAAAAATGCTAGTGGATTATTGCTTAAATGTTTGCCTGAGAATGATGCAGATAAGATCAAATATGAATTACATGAAGGAGAATGTGGAGGCCACCTCTATTGGAAGACAACTGCCAATAAAATCCTTAGAGTAGGTTACTATTAGCCCACCCTCTTTCAAGATGTCCAAAAAATGATTATTGTCTGTCACAAATGACAACTCTTTGAAGGCAAAAGAAAACTACTTCCCTTACCCTTGCATCCAATCACCATTGAAGCTCCTTTTCAGTAGTGGGGTCTAGACTTCATTGGGGAAATCCATCCAGCCTCATCTTCCCAACATAAATGGATCCTCACTGCAACAGAATATTTTACCAAATGGATAGAAGCCATCCCTTCTAAGCAAGCCACTGACTCTGTTATCATAAAATTCCTTGAAAATCATATCCTATCTAGATTTGGCTGTCCTAGGAAGATTATCACTGACAATGCTGCTGCATTTGGATCCAAAAATATGGTTGAATTTTGTCGTAAGTATCAGATTTCATGGGGCCATTCTACTGCTTATTACTCACAAGCTAATGGGTTAGTAGAATCCTCAAATAAGATTTTGGTGAATATAATCAAAAAGTTGTTGGAAGACAATAAGAAATCATGGCACACAAAGCTAGTACATGCACTCTGGGCTGATAGATTAACACTTTAGAAATCGATTGGAATGTCTCCCTACCAGCTAGTTTTTGGAGCAGATGCAATTTTTCCAACCAGTCTAGGAGTGCCAGTCATGAAGCTGATCCAAGAAGTACATTCTGAAGAAAATGATATGACAAGAATAATACATCAAACTATACATCTTCAACAAACCAGGGAGGAAGTCTACAAAAGAGCACTACACAAGCAAGACACGATCAAGAAGCTGTTTGATAAAAGGACAAAGGCCGGTGATTTCAGCATCAGAGACAAAGTTTTTAAGTGGGATTATAGGAGAGAAGATAAGGGAAAACATGGAAAATTTGATAACTTATGGCTAGGCCCTTATCTAATTCATTCTACTGCTGGTAACAATGCTTATTTCTTGCAGGAAGTGAATGGAACTGAACTTTTTGGGGGTCCTGTCAATGGTTGGATGCTCAAACATTATTTTTCTTAACTGTACCAGTTTGAAGCTTTTTTATTTTTCCTCATTGTAAATATCATATCTACCACTGCTTTCAAAGTTAGAAAAAGAAAAAATACAAAAACAATAAAAATGGAAAAGAGGGAAAAATGAAAACAAGAAAGGTACATCCCCATACCAAAAAAGAAATAAAATATGAAAGTGTGCAAGCTTAAATTCCACTACCACAAGAAACACTTTCTGTTCAATCATATAGTCAAATCATGATTGGACAAGTTTAAAATTACTAACGATAGGTTAGTAAATCAAATTTTCCAAACAATTCAATCTTGGCTTATCAGTAAGGTACATTAGGATAGAAAAATAAAGGTTCAAACAAGCTCAAATCTTGAACCTATGAGATTGATGAAGAACTAGTTCTAAAAAGCTCAAAACTTGAACTAGAAAAGAAATAGGAAGCAGCTCAAACAAGACTAAAACCAGAGCTGAAGAAATAATGAAGGATGTTTTTAAATTTTCAGATCTTAAGCCTTCACTATTTTGTTTTAAATTTTCTGCAAATTTTAGTCTATGTGCAGCTTGTTTTTATTCCATAGGCCACAGCAAGTCAGACTGCTTAATCGTGGCTTGGCTGCTTTTAAATTTCTGTTTTAGAAAATAGAGAATGAGGTCTGTCAGACAGTCTAATCCTGACGGATAATAGTTAGGTAGAGAAACTTATGACTTCAATTTCTTAATATGAACTCATGAAGAAATAAGAGTAGACTTAGACTAGTTTTATGTTTTCAAATAAAAGAATAAAATGATTGATAAAAAGGTTTGCAAGTCCAAGTGCACCTTCTGAAGAGAAATTTTTTTTAGGAAGTAGGTTGTGTAGGTAGATGTTTGGGAAATAATTTTCTACTGATATATCAAGTTCTAAGTCATTTTGTTAGTAGTTGATAAAAAAATATTATCAAAGTGCAAGGCACTGATCAACTTCCAGAGAAAATTGTCTGAAGTTCTTGACACCTTCAAGAAGATGCCATCCGCATGCGGAGCCACTGTTAGCCATATATAAAATTTGTTATATCAAATGGTGGCTAAATCTTTCTTGGCCCTCAAGAAACAATTCATTTCCAAATTGTAATTTCTTGAAGTCTTATGATGTCCTTTATCTTTGGTATTAATCTTCACTGTTGCTTCACTATTAGCCCTCAAGGACCTTGTTGTTTACCAAAAGAAAAATTGTTCATGAGGATCCATTTTCCATCATTTCACTTCTCCATTTTTGGCCGATTTTTCCCTTTCACAAATCCTTCTAAACCCCTTCATTTAAAAAATTAAATCATCCTAACCCTCTTAAAACCTTATATTTCCCCCTTATTTGGTTTAAAAAAAAAAAAACCTTTCTTTCATCTATCGAAACCCCCATTTGGCCTTAAAAATCCTTATTTTGGACTAAAATCAATCTTCTACACTCTATAGGTCTTAAGCTCCAAGGGCTTATATCCTTAGCCCCTTTCCTCACATGACCTCATCCCACGACCAGGAGCTAACCCCCATCACGTAATCGCAATCGGGGTTTCTTGTTTCTTTGTTACATTTTACTTCAAAAATCCCTGATGCGATAAGCCCTTTCTTTTTTAACCCCCAGTCTCCTTACCTTTTTCATGGGACCACACCCCTTTGTCGCATCGCAAAAAAACATAAGTCCTCTTTCCAAAGCGTTGGTCCTCCAATGGCCCAACCCGCCAATTTGATCTCAACCGTTGAATCCACAAGAACCAACGACCGAGATTGCGTTGTGCTTCGCCCATAACCCTTCGCCATCACCCCTCTGATTTAGTCCCAACCGTTCATTCTCCCAAATCCAACGATTGGGACTTAACCCGATAGCCCACTGAACCCATCCACTATGTGAAAAAACCATACGTCATCATAGACCCCAGCCGGTGTTCAACCTTGCAGCTTTCCATTTGTTGCATGCAGCCTGCACCATCAGATCTGCAGCAGATCATCCGATGGACCAAAATCCATATCGCGTAATTTTTGGCCCTTCCCCACAGTGCATCTTCCGCGCGATAAAAGTGGTTTTGAAAAGCCACGCGTTGAGGGCTAAGGCGTATTGCGTTCCTCTCGATGAAAACCATTTACCCCCCAAATGCCATGCGAAAACCGCTGCCATTTTTCCAAAACCACCCTTCCTCATTTTCGCGCCATAATTCAAATATGAACCTGGTTAGCTATTCTGCCAGGGTTTCTTTCTCTTCCGCTACATTTTATCCATCCTCAGAGCTCTATCACTTCCATTAAACCTCTGAACACACTTAACCATCTCCGTAGGGTTTCTTAATGAGTTTTTGTGTTTTGTAGAGTTCTAATGGTGGTTGTTCTGCGTATTTCCATAGTCATAGTCAGGTGACATTTTCGGCCCAGAATGATGATTCTGTGGTCTAAAGCAACAAATAAAAGGATCTACAAGGCTTGAAATCTATGTTTAAAACATTTGTAGCATGATCCAGGGTTTAACACAAACCCTCCAATAGCAGAAAGCCACTTGTATAAATAAAGAAGACAAAGTGTATCAAAGTGAAGATCCGAAGATAGAGACCGAGGCTTAATCAAGCCAAAACACAGATCAAAAAGAAAATTAAAATGTTTTAAAATAAAAACAAAGAGTTATATCAGTAAAAGAGGCCTCCATTGCCACATCAGAGGCCATTTATCCTCTTCAGCTACCAAAGTGCCACCTGCAGCCTCAATAAATCAAAAGAAGGCATAGTTATTGCCTTAGTCAGTGATATTTTGTTTAAATATAGCCAGAGTTATTGCCAGCCTACCTAAAGAGTTTTAAAGTCAACAAAAACTTCCAAGTAGTCAAATACTTAATGAAAAACAATTAATATAGAGAAAATATCAGAAATTTTCTCTATTGAACCCCTCAAAGACAGAGAAGCATTAACTTGTATTAATTGAACTAGAGACCTTTTCTTTCATCTCACCTCCTCTTTCTTCTATAAATACTTCTGAAGAAGGTTGGTTGGTTGTTGGACTTTAATGTAATAGTTGATGTATCGAATCATTTTTGAATGTAAATAAGTTCTGAATCTCTAAAGCTCTGTTAAGTTATTGAAGAAGATAGGCTGAGAAGAGAAGTTTGAAGCTATGATGAAACATTGGACATGTAGTTTGTAACTGGATTGACATCAATATACAAGATGATTCTTGGGATCCTAGTCTATATCATTGGTGAAGTACCTCTTACTGTTATTGTTTTCCTTTCATTTATGCCATTTTGTTCACTTTTCTCTAATAAAAAGCAGCAAGCATAGAACTAGGATTTATTGTTAAAAAGTACCCTACTCTCACTGATAAGCTTTATCTATATGTTTTCTGCTAATTGTGATATTTGGGAATGAATTAAATTAAGTGTAAACATTATCAAGGAATTTTAATTAGTCCATGTCTTGGTGTGCAAAACTTGAAAGGAAGTTCTTGAATGATATTTTCATTACATGCTAAGTGGAGTTAAACTAGAAAAGTTTATGTTTTGCCCTGTCTTCTAGTTCTTTCTCCAAATTTGTTTGAAAGTTTCCCTAAGAGCATGCTAAAAGCAGGCCTTGATGTCGATATATCTAACCTGATCATAAGCTACACTTTGTTTTCTTATCTGTTTTCATCCGTTATGAAATTAGTCTAGTGAGATTATTGGATTTTTGTCTGATAAGTTAGCTTTAATACAAGCTTGTCCAAAGAAGTCTATGGTTAGCCTTGTCCTTTGGTTGGTTTCAAATAGTTGCTTAAAAAGGATTTTCTTGTAGGGTAAGTTGATAAATCCTTGTTGAAATTATTAGCTTTTACCCCTTTCTCAACACTTTTAATGTTCCACTCCATCATTTAATCTAAAGGATATTTTGATATAGATGACTTGCCCCTTGGACCACTCTTGAAATTGTTGCACAATTAAAACCTTTTATGAGTCCATTGCCCAATGGTTTAAATCTGTTTCATACTAATCCTATTTGTTGAACACTTCTCAATACACTTGCATCTTCACTCTTTAGAATTCTTTCATTTTTCTATATTCCATCCAATTAAATATCACACCCAACCAAGCAAACAAAAACCGTTGTACTTAATAACTGGCCTAATATCATACTAAAACCTTAAAAGATAAATCAATCTTTGCACTTATAGAGAGATCCCTCTCTGGATTCAAGAGGGCTAGATCCTAGAATCCAAAAGTGGTTCTGATGTAGGCTCTGCAGCATTTAGTCTTGCCACTTTACTAAATTACAGAGACCCCAACAGAAACCATGATGAAAATGAACGTAATGATGATGAAAAATCATGAATGATGGTACACTCGAGAAAGAGGTGAAATGAGCCAGCAATTAATAAAATTTTGAAAGGAGTGAAATCATACCTAGATCTACATCCAATGACCAAATTTTTGCATGATGAGCTAATGGAATGACAAAAATTTCAAAATGGGACCCTAACATGACATGATAAGAGTTTATTTGATCACTAGTGTCAAGATGCAAAAACTGACACTAATAGGTTGGGCCTTAATGCCCACCCATGCTAGCCTAGCCCTTAAACACTAGGTGTGTGGTTATATTGGTGCCATGAGACCATGGGATGGGATAACCATCTGTCCTTCCTCCGGGCCCCTTAAACGTTGGAATGTGGTATTGTGAGTGGTGAATCCTGGGTCTGGCCCCCACTCCGTAGTGTCGTCCTCTGAGCACCAAAAACTATGTGCCATGGTCGTGTGCTGGATTCATGACTAGGGACAAGCCTAAGGGTTATCCCATTTATACTAACACCTTCCACCAGAGCCTTTGGTCTCGTTCCAAGGTTGTCACCAGGGTTTGAGGCAAACAACCCGTTTGTTAGTGTAAAATATTTCAGAAAGTGTGATCAGATCCATCATTAGGTACATTTGGAGGGGTTAATTGTCACTTTTTTTCCTTATTAAGTCTCTTTTTCTCACATTTTAATTATATTATGGCCTTATTTTTCTAGTGTATATGGTAATTAACGCTTGTCATACTTCAAATGCCTAACATGATTTAAATGCAGGAAAATCACAAAGATATTACATCTTTTATGAAGATTTTTCCATTAAATCTCGAAGTATACAATGAGTAGATATTCTAGGGGGGTTTTCCACCTCCTTAACTCCCAAATGCAGCCAAGGGATCATCGAGATTCCCTCCAATAGATAAAAATAAAAGAAAACCAAGAAAACTCAAGATCAAGTGCACCAAAGCTACACTTCACTTGCAGTCAAAGTGGACACATCACCTACTTTTTAGGGATTTGTTGGTAGATACCCTCTAGGTTAAATAGGGTTGAGAAAGAGCTCATTAGGATTCAAACTTTGAAGGAAGCTGATAGACTCTTAGCTCTTTTAATAGGTTTTTGAGATTTTCATGTTGATGTAATGAGATTATTTTCTAATAAAATGAGTATTTAGATTGTGCTTCATCGATCTAGTCTCAGAGGGATATGCTTGTGGGTTAGGGCCCTATCCATTGGCCTTAATCTCTATTATCTATGCATTCTTTACTTTTATGTCATTGTATCTAGTTTTCTTATGATTTTTTTGCTAGTTTACTTATTCAATTCACTGTTTTTAGTTTGCTTGAATTTGTCTTTTGTTGTATATTAAGATTTCTTACATATCGGTAGAGTAGACTATAAACTCAGAAAGTTATGTGTCAAGCCTCCCTCTCTCATCTCTTTCATTGTATATTGAGGAGGGTAGACCTTCTCCACAAGCCAAAATTTCCTTTTAGTTTATGATTTCTTGGAATGAATAGTTAGGTTGATGCAGTGCCATGAACATGTTTAGAATGTTGTGTTAAATTTATCTTTGTAGGCTAAAGTAGGTTTTCTTTCCAAATTCAACTCATATTTTCCATTTCCTTCATCGTGAATTTTTCGATATTGGTTGCACGAAGAGGTAGATTTCTTGCAAGTTCAAGTAGCACATCAACAGAGGACTTCATTAATACCTTTAGCTTCATTTCTCACCCTTCATCAACCTTCTGTTCATCAAAATCGCCAGCAGCCCTGTTTCCATAATTTTCATCTTCATACTGTGAGAAAACCCTAGAGGTGTAAGACATCCTTCTGAAGAGGTTCTGAGATTTTCCAAGGGGTTGGCCACCTTCCACTCATCCAAAAACACCCTCACTCCACATTCCCTACACTTTTCTCACCCATTTTTTGCCTCCTATTGCCCACAGATTATTTCCTGTAGAAATTAAAGAATTTCCTATAACAATACAGGAAACCTGCAACAACACTTTCAATAGCACCAGTGGGCCTCTCCTTAAGCCCAGAAACAACCATCCACCGCATCTAGATGTTCCAAAACCACCCAGACACCTTCATCCTTGCACCCATGAGTTCAAGCCCTTCATAATCCACCTTAGCACTTTCACCTCCTAGTTTCAAAAGAATGCATTTAAAAGCATAGTTAGGTAATGATTATCTGCATGATTAAAATCATGATAAATAGAACATAGAATAGACAAAGTGTGTTTAGCCATTTTCCCCAACATAGTGTGATTAGGTTTGTTTCCTTTATGGAATTTCAATTTAGCAATTTAGTTCATGTAAGATGCCTAGTTTTCTTTCATTTCTTATCATAGCTTAATGTGTATATTTCCTTCATTGTAGAGTAGTTAGATATGATTTCTTGTTGTAGAATAGTTATTTTGTTGATGATAGAGTAATGGCTTTGAATCATGTGTAGCCCTAGGTCTAAATTTAGAAGTGTGATAGAATTCATCCATAAACCCTAGAAATAATAGCCTTTCATAGAGCTCAGAAGAGGATGACATGAGTAGAATGCTTCTGCTATGTATCATATCACTGTCACCTCCAAGTTTGTACAAACCCAGAGTTGATAAATTAATGTAGGGTTACCTCTAGTAGTTGCAGCATTCTTGGTGCTATACCAGGGCTCACCACTTTTTGGTGTCGTTGTTGGGGAGGTGTTTATTATATGCTTTGATTTTGTTTTAGAATTATTCTTTTCCTTACTTTTACATGTTGTTTGAAAATTATTGAATAATATAAAAAAATATGATTTTCATGCCTCGTAGGAGTAGGGATACTCAAGGAAAATTTTGACCTAAAACCCCCACATCACCACATAGACACCCTTCACTCTTCCTTAGTGGCTATGAGGTTCAACACACCATAGGTGAGCCTTCTGAAAATTTTGAAGAACCCATTGGAGTAGAAGAAGATCTTGTTTCACCAGAGGAACCTGCTTCACCTATTCAAACCATGGCTAAAATTGAAACTCGAAGAGCCTTTAACATTAGAGCGTCATATGGGGAAACAAAAACAAAGAAAATTAGCCCCTCAACCCTTCCACACTTCCATGGAATTAACTCTGAAGACCCTGACACAGTCATGTTTGAATTTTATGTTGTCTGTAGGACCTATGAATATGCCTAATATGATCAAAAGCTGAAGCTATTCCCATATACTCGTAAGGATGCAACCTTGTGCTAGTTCATAGTTCTACCTAGGAACAACATCACTACCTGAGCACAAATGCAAGAGGCTTTCAACAATAAGTACATGGACTATTGTAGGTCTAAGGAAAATAAAGATGAAATATTCATAATGAATTATGGCTTGATGAATCCCTAAAGGACTATGAAGAGAGGTTCCAGTTAAACTATAAGAGATTCAACTATACCCTTAATCCTAGATCACATATGTTAGCCATCAGTAAATTTTGTCACAAGAAAATGATGGCTAAAATAATTCTTGAGCCTTCAAGAGATCATTTTCATAAAAGCCATTCATTCTTGAAGGCTGTTGTTCCTTAAGTGTTGTTCCTTTCAAAATAATGTTGTTCCCTTAGAAGAAATCCACCAAGTTAAACCTGTTGTTCCCTTTTGAAAATTGTTTCCTTAACAACACCATTCTCATCATTTCATTCACCCACTTTTGCCCTTAATTCATCCTCCATTTTCCCTCAAAAAAGGCTCCTTTTCTCTCTCTTATTTTCCCTTCCTTCCCCTTAGAAACCTTCAAAAAATCCTTTTAAACCATAGAAATCCTTGTTTATGGTTTAAAAACCTTTCCTTTCCCTCTATCAGAACTGGAAAAACCCCAAGAGAATCCATTGAAAAATGCAAAAAATCACTTATTTTTCCTTTTGTTAAAAACACACAAGCCTTAAGCCCCTTTAGGTTTGAGCTCCGGCCCCTTCCACCATATAACTTGGCCCTGGAACCGGGTGCCTAAAACCTTTAGCCCCTTCATCGCATCGGCCTTTTATTTTTTATAAACCCGTTGTTTCTTTACATTTTTTTCCGTCGATGTGATAACCACCATGCCCTTAAAACCCCTACTTATATATTGCTACATAGGACCATTTCCCAGGCCTAACCTAAGCGCTCATTGCATTGCATTGTCGCAGTTCCTTACCTCGCTTCCCCTTCCCCACCGCTAAAGTGATAAGCCCTTTTTGCATCAGCCCCTGGTCACATACCCCTCCACGTGACGATACCCTAGTGCCTATGTTAAACCCCCATCGCATCGGAATGTATGTAAAAAACCTTTCTTTCCTTCGTATTTTTCCCACTCCAATAACGATACCCCGATAAAATATAAGCAATAGATCTATATGATTAGACCATGGTTATTCGCCCCCATCCCTTACCTTTGGGTTTATCCATCTGCCCTCCACAACGATCTCCGCCATCGATCTACATGATCCAATGACCCTCGTTCATCCCTACACCCAACTCCTCTGGGGCCTACCATCCACTATACAAAAGACCCTTCCTATTGCACCCCGAGACATTTCCCCCACTATAGTCTCCACCTGAGCAGCTTTTTCGTTGCGCCTACCCACCATGATCTCATCCTTCATCGAATGGTTTATGGAACATTGCTACTTCTTCATATCCGGGTTTAACATCGCAAAAGAGCACGATACCGGCGTTTCAAAAAAGCCACACAACACAATACAACTAGATCGTATCTAATTTTGGATGCAACCATTTACCACTCCAACATTTCCATGCTAAAACCACCCATGGTATTTCAAAACCAGTTAACCATTTTCGCTTCCAATATTCCAAATCAAACCTTGCTTTTCACAGTTTTTTCCCGCTTAACCTCCCTCTCGCATTTTCCTTCCTCGTCGCTTTCCCCCCCTCCTCCAAATTTCATAAGAAGTTTTATCTAATGTCACAATGGATTTTATTTAATAATTTTTTCATGCCAGTGCTTGTTAAAGGCATCTCACATAAAAAAGTCCTCCAAGGTGGAAATAGATAGCTCATTAGTGGAAAACCTCCTTTAAAAAGACTTAAGGCACAAATTAAAAGATTAATATCAGTGATTAAAGAGTTAAAGAGACAGATCAGTCAAGAAAGCCTCCAAAATGCCACATCATTGAGAATATTACTCCTCAGAATGCCACCTGCAATCTGAAATCACCAAAAAAAGAGTGCATATTAATTACACAGTCAGAGATATTTCTAAAGACAATTGAACATTAAACTTCCAACCTACCAAAAACCCTCAAAGTCAACAAAAGTGACTAAAGTTGATGAAAATTAATGCAAAATTCAATTAACAGAGTAGAAAGCTCAGAAAACTTCTCCATTTGGCCCTTCAATGGCTGAGAAGCGCTTACTCTGTATTAATTGAACAGATAGACCCTTCCTACACTTCGCCTCCTCATTCTTCTATAAATACTTCTATAGAAGACATTATAGGTGTTGGTCAATGGATATATATTGCATGTAAATAGCTTTTGAAGCTACTATAGCTATGTTTTGTAATTGAAGACACATAAGCTGAGATGAGAAGTTTGAAGCTGTAAAGACCCACTGGACTTGAAGATTGTAACTGGTTTGAACATCAAATACAAATAGCTGATTTATGGGATCCTGGTCTATGTCAATGGTGATGTGTTTCTCACTGTAATTTTCATTTTTATTTATGTTTTCATTTTGTCAACTATTCTCTGATAAAGAACAATAAATATAGATTAGGATTTAATTCTGAAGTACCCTAAATCTCACTGATAAATCTTTATCTTTTATGTTTTCTTCTAAATTTGTTTTGAAGGTAATTCAATAGAGTATAACCAGTGAAGTGTTGGTAAGCCCATGTTTCTTGAGTACAACTTGAGATATTCTTTTTGAATGTTCTTGAAAAGTATACTAATTAAATATTGAGCTAGAGAAGTCTATGGTTCGCCCCGTCCTCTAGTTTTTATAGAAATTATATAACTAATGCATTATACATCAAAGATTCTCCTGATCACACACTATTTGACTTCATGCACAATACAAAATCTCTTCTACTATTGATCATCATATGTGGAAATTAAATCAATTGCATGCACACATTGAAACCATAAATTTCACACATATGAACAAAGTGTTTTAACAGGAAAGCTTGAAGCGAAAAACCCTAACTATCTGTATAATATATATGTCATAGAGATCATGTAAAAATCCTCATACAAAGCTTCTCACAAGCTCTCAGTACAATACAATCGCTACACACTAATCAGGTCCCGATCTAGCAAATCCATGCACCGATCTCTACCACCTGCTAGCCTACCTCTACTGCGGAATCCCTGCTGAAGAATGGCTTTGAATGAACTCAAATTGGTCTAGCCTTGCCCACACAATCCTCATTGGCAACTCTACTCTATGTTGGATGCAATCAATGCATCACTATAGTCACAACTGATAGTCAACCTGCTATTTCACCTACCTCTCCACTGGTCTCCACTGAAGCTGTCCATGCACTGTAGTTAACTGATATATTCTTCAGTTGATTAATGAGTTAATATTTAGTGAATTAATTATTAATTAATTCACACCACTCTCACTAGTGTATCAATCAGTTAGAATAGATACAACTAGCTCAAATATGTTTAACTCAGTTAAACTGAACACAACTCCACCAACTACTTCAATAACTCCACCAAACTCTGTCACATGAGTTCTAACTGAATTATCCATGAAATATCTCCACTTAACCCTTAGGAATAGTGTAAGTCCTTCTGTCAGCTCCTGTGCCACATCTGTGCACTTAACTGAAGTGCTCCAAGAGAATAATATAATGTTTATAGTCCAAATATTATTAAGAGCTAATAATATTCGACATATCTATTTTTAGACTGGCAATCTAAAAATAGATTTCGCCCAATATGTCTAAAAACAGAAGTCCATCTATTTTTCCAACTTGGACAACTATCCACAAATAGCATCCTACAACTCATAGAATATGATCGACATGTCTAAAAATAGACTCTCAGGACAAAAATAATATGGGCCCACTTAGTAATGGCCACTTTTCACTGCTCTATCATCTTGTTGCATCCTCAACACTCCTCCAACAAGCCCCGGATTATCTGCCACCTCGATCCCCGTCTCTATGGTATTCGAATTCTCCTCTGGTGAGCTTCTATCAAGATATCAGCATCCTGATCCTCCGTGGGAATGTATGAAAGTAACATGATCTTCCGCTGCACACAATCTCTGATATGATGATACCAGATGTCAATGTGTTTAGATCTATCATGAAATACTGGATTAAATGAGAGTTTGATGCAACTCTGATTATCACAATATATCACAGTAGGATCTAAGTGTGAACCAAACAACCTGACCAGGATCTTCCTCATCCATATAGCCTCACATGCAGCCAAAATTTCTGCCATGTACTCGGCCTCCACCAAACTGAGTGCCACGGATCTCTATTTCCTTCTATACCAAGAAATTGATGTAGACCCGATACTGAATATCCCTCTAGATGTGCTCTTTCTGTCCGTTGGGCTCCTTGCCCAATCTACATCTGTGAAGCCATGCAGCTTCACCTCATCCGACTGTCTGTACCATAATCCATATCCCGATGTGCCTCTAAGATATCTCAATACACGCTTCCCCTCCTTCCAAAAGAGCTTGGTAGGTTTAACCATAGCTTGTGAAAGCCGGTCATGTATTGACTAGATACATGAGCGAACCAACCAACTATCGGTAAATAGTGGCATCCACTACCTCTGCCGATGTAGCATCCTCTTTCCTCCAACCACCAGGAAGAGGAGTGTCAATAGGCTTGTAGCCATGCATGTTGAAATTCTCTAGTATCTCCCAGGCATACTTTCCTTGAGACACAAACAATCCATCACTGCGCTGCCAAATTTCCAACCCCAAGCAATAATGAAGGAGGCCAAAGTCCTTCATCTCAAACTCCTTTGCAAGATCAGACTTGCATGAGAGTATCAACTGTTCATCACCCATAAAAATCAAATCATCTACATAAAGTACAATGATAAGAAACTTACCCTCCACCACAATCTGGTATAGGTTTGGATCCACCTCACTCTTGGCGAATCCAAGACTGGTGAAATAACTGTCTATCTGTGTGTACCAAGCACGAGGTGCTTGTTTCAGCCCATACAACGCTCTTTTGATCCTACACACATGTGACTCGCTGCTGAAGATTTCGAATCCTTTAGGCTGCTCTATGTACACATCCTCCTCAATGACTCCATTGAGGAACACAGTCTTCACATCCATATGATTAATGTGCTAACCCATCTGCGCTGAGAGAGCTAGGATGCTCCGTATGGAAGAATACCTTGCGACAGGTGCCAAGGTTTCTTCATAGTCGATCCCCTCAACTTGTGAGAAGCCTCGGGCAACAAATATTTCCTTGTATTTCTTCACACTCCCGTTAGTAGCTTGCTTCACTTTGTAGATCCATCTCGAACCTAGCACTGAATTCCCTTCTGGCCTTGGGACAATCTCCCATGCGCTGTTTCTGACAATCAAATCATACTCTTCCACCATGGCATCTACCCATGCAGGGTCCTCCACAGCTTCCTCAAAAGAGGATGGTTCTGTCATGATACACTTTCTCATCAAAGCCATGTATCTAGTATATCGTTCAAGTGACTGTCTTTGTCTTCACTGTGATGTAGGTGCTCCTAAAATCTTCTTTGCATCAAGATTGAGTCGCTCATCTTCTGTAGTGCACTTCCGCCCTCTGATGTTTGGCACTGCATGAGTGGTTTATTCCACTCCATGAACCTCCTCTTGTGGTTGATCCACATCCTGAGGCTCATCCTTAGGAAATAATAGCTCCTCATCTGCATGCAAGTGTGGCTCCCTCTCATGCGAACACTTCATGGCTTTCTCCTCATGAAATTTGATATCCCATTGCACAACAATCTTCCGACTATCTCGCAAATACACACGATAGTTGTGGGGTGTTTCTGTGTACCCCACAAATATCCCAACCTCTGCAGTCAGCTCCAACTTCTTCCTGTCATCCTTCGTCACAAGAATGTAAACAGGTGAGCCAAAAATCTTCAAATGAGAAATATTAGGCTTATTACCAGGAAACACCTCTTTGGGTATACTCATGCCAAGTACTCTATGAGGACAACGGTTTTACACATAAACCACAGTGTTGCAAGCTTCAGCCCACAAGTGTATGGGAAGGCCCTGATCATGCAACATTTCCCATGCAGCACCCACAATCGTTCTGTTCTTTCGCTCCGCGACCCCATTTTGCTGTGGGTTATGAGGCGCTATGAGCTCTCTTTGAATTCCTTCTGCACTAAAAAATTATTTGAATTTGCCAGAGATGAATTCACCACCATTATTGCTCCTAAGAGCCTTCACCCACTTCCCCGATTCTTTCTCAACCAGTGCCTTGAACTCACAGAACTTTGAGTATGTCTCACTCTTCTTCTGCATGAAGAAGATCCAGCACTTACAAGAAAAATCATCAACAAAGATCACATAATACATGTGCTTTGCTTTCGAAGCTACTGAGAAAGGTCCACACACGTCTGTGTGAATTCTCTCAAGAATCGTCGTGGTGTGACTATCCTTCTCATGAAAGGTGGCTTTCAAAAATTTTCCAAAAGTACATCCCTTACACTGATTTGATTGCGCAAGTGTACCCTTGGGATGCCCTGTAGAAATTTGCTGAAAATTTTTCAAAGAACCATGGTGAAGATGGCCCAATATCCTCTCCGGTTGCACTGTATCTACCATCATCATCCATCTCGATGTGCACTCCAAGATCCTTCTCATCTAGATTAGTAAAGAAATCTTTGTCTCCGGTCATATGGAAAGATGCACCACTGTCAAGAAACCACACTGATACCATCATACTTAATACCAAGCATGTGATCAGTGAAAAATCTAGCTCAAACTACGAGGCTAAGGCCTCTCTAGCTGTAGATCCAGCAGCCTGCTTATTTTTCTTCTTTTGTGGACAATTAGTGGCATAATGTCCGTGTTGGTGATGGCGCGGAACGACTTCACCTCGACATGTCCCCGCTTTCCTTACTTTTCGGCACCGTACTGAGGCATGACTTTTTCTTTTCCTTCTTCTTACTTTGGCGTTAAAGCATAATTTTTCTTTTCATCTTTCATTCTTTCGATGAAGATCCGTCCCTAGTATTCCACCTTATCTCCTCTTGCACAAGATCCGACCAAAGTCACTCCCATCCTGGTAATTTCTCCCGACCATTGACAGAGTCCTAATAGGAATGCCAACTCTTCGGAAGCCCAAGGAGAGCCAAGCCCACCAAGTCCTCATCATCTACAGTAACCTCATACTTCCAAGTCACTATCCCCAGACCGGACAAATCTCTTGAGGTACTTGGGTATACTGTTGCCTTTCTCCATTTTTATTTTCCTGAGTTTATCTTTGAGCGCCAACTTCCTTTGGTCGCTCTTACTTTGGAACAAGTCTGTCAAAGCTTTCCACATCAAGAATGGAATATATTTACCATGAAGGATGGACACTATGTGATCCTTCACACCTTCCAATAGAATCCTTCGACATTTGGCTATCTTCTTTTGCCATGCATCAAGTGCGGCAGCATCGCTAGAAGCAGGTTTTGGAATTTCTGCATCTATGAACTCCTTAAACCCATTATCCTCCAGCACTTCCTCCATCCTATCCTTTCATGCAATATAATTCTAGCTGCCCTCAAGGGCATACTCCAGTTGCAATCCATTAAACTACATCTCAACTTCGACACTAAGAAAACACTGCTGCAAATTCGAATTCCACCATCACGAAACTCAATCGCTTCAATAATTTGCAATTGCTCGAATAATCAATATAGCTCTGATACCATGTAGAAATTATATAACTAATGCATTATACATCCAAGATTCTCCTTATCACACACTATTTGACTTCATGTAAAATACAAAATCTCTTCTACTGTTGATCATCATATGCGGAAATTAAATCAATTGCATGCACACATATGAACACAGTGTTTTAACACGAAATCTTGAAGATAAAAACTACAAATATCTATATAATATATATTTTCACAGAGATCATGTAACAATCCCAATACAAAGCTTATCACAAGCTCTCAGTCCAATATAATCGCTACACACTAATCAGGTCTTGATCTAGCAAATCCATGCATCGATCTCTGCCACTGCTAGCCTGCCTCTACTATGCATTACCTGCTGAAGAATGGATCTGAATGAACTTGAATTGGTCCAGCCTTTCTCACGCAATCCTCATTGGAAGCTCTACTCTGTGTTGGATGAAATCAATGCATCACTATAGTCACAACTGATAGTCAACCTTCTCTTTCACCTACCTCCCCACTGGTCTCCACTGAAACTGTCCATGCACTGTAGTTAATTGATGTATTCTTTAGTTGATTAATGAGTTAATATTTAGTGAATTAATTATTAATTAGTTCACACCACTCTCACTAGTGTATCAATTAGTTAGACTAGATACAACTAGCTCAACTGTGTCTAACTAAGTTAAACTGAACACAACTCCACTAACTACTTCTACAACTCCACTGAACTCTGTCACATGAGTTCTAACTAAAGTATCCATGCAATAGCTCTACTTAACCCTTAGGAATAGCATAATTCCTTTTGTCAGCTCTTGTGCCACATATGTGCACTTAACTGAAGTACCCCAAGAGAATAAGATAATGTTTAGAGTCCAAATATTATTAAGAGCTAATAATATTCAACATATCTATTTTTAGAATGGAAATATAAAAATAGATTCTGCCCAATATGTCTAAAAATAGAAGTCCATCTATTTTTCCAACTTGACCAACCATCCACAAATAGCATCTTGCAACTCATAGAATATGATGGACATGTCTAAAAATAGACATAGTCTAAAAATGGACTTTGCACCAAAAATAGCCTATGGGCCCATTTAGTGAAGGTGACTCTTTTCACTAAGCCCATCATCTTGTTGCAATCTCAACAGTTTCCTCTCCAATAGTTGCTTTGAAAAGTTTCCTTAAGAGTATGTTGAAAGTAGGCTAGTTTAAAAGTACTTACCTGATCTTAGACTACTTTTAATGTTTTGCCTTTGAATATGCTGAAAGCAGGCTAAGTTAAAAGTCTTTACTTGATATTAAGCTATTCTATGTTTTTAAATGTTTTCTCTTGAAAGTACATCAAAAGCAGGCTAGTTTGAAAGTACTTACCTAATCTTAGGTTACTTTTGTGTTTTCCCTTAAGTGCATGTCAAAAGCAGGCTAGTTTAAAAGTACTTACTTGATCTTAGACTGTTCTTTTTTTCTTCATGTGTTTTACTTCTTTCACTCCATTTCTTAGTGTTTCATTCCATAAAATAAACTTATAGAGATCCTTTGACATAGATGACTTTCCCCATGGACCACTCTTGAACCTTGCTGATTCAATTAAACCCTCTTATGACTCCATAGCCCAATGGATTGATTATGTTCCTTGCTTGTCTTATCAACTGAACCATTCTTTCACTTACTCACACCTTCACCCTTCATACAGACTTCTTTCATCTTCATGTTATCTTGTCCAACCAAAAAAAAAAAAACAACCTTGTTCTTCATAACTAGCCTAAAATAATACTTGAAAGCCTTAAAAAGCATATCTTTGAACACATACATAGAGAGCTCCCTCTCTAAATATAGGATGGCTAGGTCCTCAGATTCCAAAGTGGTTTTGATGTAAGCTTTGCAACGTTTGTATTTTCCAACCTTGCAAACTACGGAGTCCCAACATACTGGCGACCATATTGGGGAAATCTGAGTAAAATCCTTACAACAAAACACTCAGTATTAAGTATAGAATGAATAGCTTTCTTCGAGCACTACCAAGCATGTTGGTAATCATGATAGGACTTGTCTAAATCAGTGACAAACTATGTAACCTTAGGATTCTAACATACCCTCATCAAGACCTTGGAGAAATCAGCTAGTAAGCCACAGAGTAAAATCTGTTTGTCTCATCATTGTAGCTAAGTGTTGAGAGAGATTTAGGACACTCTCATAACCCATAGGACTATAAAAAATCAGAAAACCCAAAAAAATTTCAGATTTCTTTTCAAACTTATTAGTGGTGGTGGACCATAAAACATTTTACCTTCTAAAAGCTAAAAATTTCCACCTGGTGACTCCACAATCCTGAACAGACCTAAAAACTCCACTGGGAAACCCTTTTCTATCATAACATCACACAAAATAAGTTAAGGAAACTTTCAGGATTAAGTTTTATTGTTAAAATATCAATCAACCTACTAAATATTGCCATACATGGTTAAAAATTTCTTATTATTGGGTCTAAAAACACCACATAGTGGCTTCTAAAAGAATTCATACTAGAGCCTATCCTAACCCAAATCCTCCTGAGGTAGTTGATAATCCAGAAAGAATACTTAGGAAGTCTCCTAAGTCTAAAATTTCAAATGTTGTCAGACCAATCCATAGGGCTAATTCTATTCCCAGAAACCTTACAGCTCTACAAGATTCACAGGTTGACCTGAGAAACCCATTCAGAACTAGGTCACTTAATGATATAGATCAGATAGACTTTGAGCCTTCACACTCACCCCAACATAATGGTGAGAAAACTGTTAGTAGAGAAACCACCCCACCTGATTTGCATTTCCTTCATAATTTTGGTTTTTCTCATCCAAGATCTACTCAACAGTCTCTTGCTGGTCCATCCACTTCTTTTATCCATACTCCCATTGTTCAAAGTGCTCTGTTCCATCAACCACCCCCTATCTTACATCCTCCACCTGTAAACCCCCCATTTTTCCCACAACCTCCTATCATGGCAACATGGTATGCCCCTCTAGTCCTTCCTTTACCTTTAGTCAATCTGCCATAGGACTATCAGTCCAAAATTCCATTATATGATATCAGTGGTGTTACTACTGCTTCACAACATGTGGACAAAATGAATGACTATTTTGACAGAAATGAGATTGATGATGAAACTGTCAAACTCAGATTGTTTGCTCAAAGCTTAGGGGGAGAAGCAAGAAAGTGTTTCAAAGGCTTAACCCCTCATAGTATAAATGATCTCCAGATTCTCCAACAAACATTCCTAAACAAATGGGAAGTCAGAAAAAACCCTCTCCAAATAATTTTAGATTACAACAACCTCAAGAAAAGCACTGGGGAAAGTGTTCAAAATTATTTCACTAGATTCAATAGTGTTTATAATACATTGCCCCTAGAATTGAAACCTCCACAAGGCTCAGCTTTGGCCAAATTTCCTGAAGGATTTGATCCTAAAATGGAATATCACTTAAGAGAAAGCGATCCCTTGACTTGGGAAGACATGCAGAAAGGAGCTCTTGCTGTGGAAGTAAATCTAATTGAAAAAAGAGCTAGGATGAGGAATGAAAAGAAAGTATCATTTAGGGAGGAAACTGCACCTTCCACATCTATCTCAAAAATGGAAAGAATGATGGAAGAAATGATGAAGAAAATGAGCATACTTGAGAGGGCACAATCTAAAGAAAATCAAATAGCCCCTCAAAACAAAAATCAATCTCAAAATCAGAATCAGAATTTTAGGAGAAACCAACCTCAAAACAGACAAAGAGAGGATGATCAATAGATCAGACCTCCTTTCCAAGAAAATTATGTAATTGAGGATGAAGAAACAAATGAACAAACAGAGGATGAAAACATGAACATGTTGGGAGTAAGAAATGAGGATTCTGATCTCCTCCATGAAAGAAAACAAGGTCTATATACACCTTATGATGAAAGAACACCACAAACAGATTATTATGAACAATACTCTGAAAATACCATCATAGGATCACCTAAACAATATGACCTCAGAATTAAAAGGAATCAAGAAACTCCCAATAACAAAACCTCTGATAAATCTACCAAAAACAACCCTAAAAATACACCCAAAAAGACAGTTGAAATTCACAAAACACTGGCTGTGAATTTTGATTTAAACAAAGCGAAAAACACCAAAGCTAATGAAAAAGAGAGTGTTAACCCCAGTAGCACTAGAAATTCAGCTAATGCTCCTGAAAAAACCCTTCTAACTGCTATAAATACTAAAAATTAGCAAGCTGATTTTGCTAAACAAGGAGTGACTAACAAGGCAGAATCAAACACTTTGAAAAACAAGATTCCCTTCATCTTAGAGAATGAAATATCCATAATCAAAATCTCTATCGCACTCACAGAATTAGTCACTCAAAATGTATATAGAGGTCAAATTTTGAAGGCTTTAAACATAGAAGACATTCATGACACAGTTAACTTAAATGATGATACCCCAGAGCTCATTTTTGGACCGAAAATTGAAGGAAAATTTCAAGAAGGAACCACCCCTCCATTCTACATCAGCTTAAACATTCATGAAAATATCTTGCACAATTTCAAGCTTGATTCAGGAGCATCTCACGGCCTCATGCTAAAGGTAATAATGGAGAGATTAGGCTTAGAGATAACTAGACCCTACAAAGATTTATATTCTTTTGATTCAAGTAGAGTGAGATGCCTAGGCTTAATAAAGGATCTATGTGTTAACTTAGCCCAAATACCAGCTAAGAGTTTAGTAATGGACATTGTATTGGCCGATATACCCCCCAAATATGGAATGCTCCTTTCTAGATCATGAAGTGCTAAGTTACAAGGCACAATGCAGATGGATATGACTTATGCCACCATTCCTATTTTCAGTCAACCAAGAAGACTCTATAGGGAAACACACATGAGATATATGGTGAGTAACCAAGAAATACTAGAGAATTCTCCTCTCTACTCCATACACACTGACCTTGACTCTTTCATTATTTTCAATGATGATACTCCTAAAGATCAAGAGTTGGTCTATGAAGAACCATCAAATGTTGTAATCACTTCACATGCATACATAGTTACAACCATTGGTAAAGAGGAAAACAAAGAGGAGATTAAAAATTAGTTTGCTGATTTAGAAATTTACAACAAACAGATTAACGGTCTTGAGGTCAAAAACAGTCATAAAAATAACACAGATCATAAAAATAAAGAAGTAAAACCTCAAAACATTGAAAAACTTGAGGAACACAGCATAGAAAAATGTAGTACAGACCCTTGTATAGAATAGAAATATGAAGAAGAAAGAGAGGACAACAAGAAAACACATTACAAATCTAAAAATAGTCCTCTTTGAAACATGAATTTTGATGGGTCTTGCACTAAAAATGATGCAGGGGCAGGCATATGGATACAAAACACTGAAAACAATCATGTTGAAGGTTATTCCTTTAGATTAAACTTTCAATGTACCAATAATATAGCTGAGTATGAAGCTCTCCTTTTAGGCCTGCATTTATTGAAAAAATTAGGGGCCAAAAGGATAAAAGTTCATGGAGATTCTGAGTTGATTATTAGGCAAGTAAATGGGGAATATAGTGCTAAACATCCCAAACGTAGAGCCTATAGAGATGATGCCATGGACTTGCTAAAAACATTTTATGAATTCCAACTTATCTTTGTCCCAAGAAACCAAAATTTCCTTGCCAATGGTTTAGCCTTTGCTGCTAAAACTTGTCTAACACCTTATGAAACCAAGCAATGCACCACCCAAGTCAAATTTAGACTCGCTGTCCCAGACAATGAAAAATACTGCCAAGTTTTTGATGAAGATAAACAAATAGAAGACTTCCTACAGTCCAGAAATTAATTTGAGACATCAAAATCAGATTCAGATTATGATAAAGGCTGTCCTATTGAAGAAAACCCACTTACTAAAGAAGAAGAGTCTCCTGAGATTTCAGGAATAAATCTATTAACAAATGAATTCCAACATTTGATAGAAATTAGCACAGATTTACAAGATGAAAACTTAGAAGTGCTGCAATCTAAATACCAAGGCTTAGAAAGAGGAATGGTTCCTTTAGAGGAATTATTTGACTTGAATGATGTGGCCAAGAAGCCAAAATTGGAACCCATAGAATCTTAAGTGGAAGAATGCAACATAGGCAGTAAGGAAAAGCCCAAATTAATCAAACTGTCTAAAACTTTGCCAGCTCTTATTAAGCTTAGATACATTGAGCTCTTTAAATAATTTTTTGATGTTTTTTCATGGAGTTATGAAGATCTGAAATCGTATGATACAGAAATAATTCAGCATAAGATACCCCTCAGTGAAAACTAGAAACCTTTTAAACAAAAATTGCGCAGAATCAACCCTGTTTAATTACCTCTAGTAGAAAAGGAAATTAAAAAAATGTGTGAGGTTGGAATTATTATCCCTGTTAGATACTCAGCGTGGGTGTCTAATCTTGTATCAGTTGGGAAGAAAACATGAGAGATAAGGCTTTGCATTGATTTTAGAAACTTAAACAAGGCATCACTAAAGGACAATTATCCTTTTCCCAAAATGGATCATATCCTACAGAAGGTAGTTGGTTCTAAAAGAATTTCTTTGCTAGATGGCTTCTCAGGTTACAATCAAATTTTGCTACATCCTGATGATCAACTCAAAACAACCTTTACTACACCTTGGGGTACTTTCATGTATTTGAAAATGCCCTTTGGTTTAATGAATGCTGGTGCCACAGTTCAGAGAGCCATGGATATTGAATTTTCAGAGGAAATAGGTTACTTCATTGCGATTTACCTTGATGATATAACTGTTTATTCTAAAACAGATGAAGAACACCTTATAAACATGAGAAAGGTATTTGAAAAGTGCAGAAAATTCAAACTGTCCTTGAATCCAAAGAAAACACTGTTTGGTCTCCAATAAGTTAAACTTCTTGGGCATATAATATCAGAAGAAGGAATAAGGATAGACCGAAAGAGGATTGATGGTATATTGCAAATCAACCATCCCAGGAACATGAAGGAACTTCAATCTTTCATTGGAAAGATTAATTCTTGAGAAGGTTCATACCTAATCTAGCCAAACTCCTTAGAAACATAACAAACATGCTCAAGAAGGAAGAGGGAGTCAAATAGACCTTGGAAGCAAAGAAGTCATTTGAACTAATGAGACAAGCACTCACCAAAATAGCAGTTCTTATCAGTCCTGATTTTTCCAAAGATTTCTTCATTTTTTCATTTGCATCAGAACACACAATAGCTTCTGTCCTATTACAGAAGAATTTGAATGGACAAGAGCAGCCCATTGCATTTTTCTGCAAGGAATTAAGAGATGCACCTCTGAAGTACAACATAATGGAAAAACAAGCCTTTGCCCCGGTCAAAGCCTTAAAAGACTTCAGAGTTTACATTTTACATTCCCACATCATAGAATTTGTGCCTCATTCAGTTGTGAAAGACATATTGACCCAAGATCTGGATGCCAAAAGAGGAAAGTGGATTGCTGTGATTTTAGAATATGACTTAGAAATCAAGCCCACTAAGCTCATAAAAGGTCAAGGACTAGCAGAACTTATGGCTGAATCCAACTTTCAAGCTCTTGATATAAACATGTTTAATGCATTAGATGAACAGGAGGAGTTTTTAACTCCAATTATTGAAGATCATTTTCTGAATTCATCTTGGTATGCTGACATTTTGTATGTTTTTCTCAATCTTAATGTTCCTCCTGGTTTGTCTAAAACAAAGGCAAGATTTTTAAATTTAAAAGCTGTAAATTGTTACATTTTAGATAAACGTTTATATTGGAAAAATGCTAGTGGATTATTGCTTAAATGTTTGCCTGAGAATGATGCAGATAAGATCAAGCATGAGTTTCATGAAGGAGAATGTGGAGGCCATCTCTATTGGAAGTGAACTGCAAATAAAATCCTTAGAGCTGGTTATTATTGGCCCACCCTCTTTAAAGATGTCCATAAAATGATTATTTCCTGTCACAAATGCCAAATCTTTGAAGGCAAAAGAAAATCGCTTCCCTTACCTCTGCAACCAATCACTGTTGAAGCTCCTTTTCAGCAGTGGGGTCTTGACTTCATTGGGGAAATCCTTCCTCCCTCATCTGCCCAATATAGATGGATCCTCATAGAAACAGACTATTTTACCAAGTGGATAGAATCCATCCCATCTAGGAATGCCACAAACTCAGTCATCATCTCATTCCTTGGAAACCATATACTTTCCAGATTTGGCTGTCCTAGAAAGATCATAATTGACAATGCTACTACATTTGGATCTAAAAAGATGGTAGAATTCTATCACAAGTATCAGATTATATTGGGTCATTCCACAGCTTACTACCCTCAAGGTAATGGGCTGTAAGAATCCTCAAATAAAAGTCTGGTAAACATTATCAAGAAGTTGTTGGAAGATAATAAGAAATTATGGCACAATAAGCTAGTACATGCTTTATGGGCAGACATATTGACAGTTAAGAAGTCAATTGGGATGTCTCCCTACCAGATATTTTATGGAAATGATGCAGTATTCCCAACCAGTTTAGGAGTGCCAGTAATGAAGCTGATCCAGGAAGTACATTCTGAAGATGATGATGTAACAAGAAGAATAAACCAAACTATACATTTACAGCAAACCATAGAAGAAGTATACATCAAAGCACAACAAATTCAAGAGAACATCAAGAAGCTATTTGAAAAAAGAACCAAGGCAAGTGATTTCAAGATTGGTGATAAAGTTTTGAAATGGGATTCAAGAAGAGAAGATAAGGGCAAACACGGAAATTTTGATAACTTATGGCAAGGCCCTTATCTTATCCAATATGCTATTGGAAACAATGCATTTTTTCTGCGAGAGTTGGATAGAGCTGAGTACTTTGGAGGTCATGTTAATGGCAGGGTTCTCAAACATTATTTCTGTTAACTGATATTTTTAAATTTCAAGGTTTTTTATTAATTGTGTATAACACTGTTCTTCAATTTGAAAAAAGGGAAAATACAAAAAAAATAGAAAAAGAGAAAAAAAGGGTATAAATAAAAGAAGAAAGGTACAACCCCATACCAAAAAAGAAAAAAAGGAAAATCTGAAAGTGTGCAGCTCAAATGCCACTACTTGAGAAAATATTCCTATTTTAGTCATACAGCCTAATCATGACTAAAATAGATTTCAATTTTCTGCTGGTATATTAGTGAAGAAGATTTTCCAAACTGCTTAATCTTGGCTTATCAGTAGAATAGATTAGGATAGAAAAACAGTGGTTCAAACAAGCTGAAAATCTGAACCAAGAAAAAAGGAAAAAGACAACAACTCAAAAAATATCAAAATCATAGCTGCAAAAAGAATGAAGGATGCTTTTTTATCTTAAGCCTTCACAGTTTTGTTTCAATTTTCTGCAAATAAAGTCTATGAGCAACTGGTTTTTTGTGCCATAGTCCCACAACAAATCAGACTATCTAATCATGATTTGACTGTGTTTTAAATTTCTGTTTTAGAAAATAGAGAATAAAATCTGCCAGAAAGTCTAATCCTGGCAGATAGTAGCTTAGGTAGAGAACTTATGAGTTCAACAGTCTAATCTGAACTCATGGAAGAAATAATGGTGGATTTAGATTAATTTTCCTGCTTTCAAAAAGAATAAAATGTTGATGTTTAAGGTCTGCAAGTTCAAATGCACCTTCTAAAGAAAAAATGTTAGGAAGTTGGCTGTGTAGGTAGAAATATTGGGAGAATTTGTTTTACTGATATGAAATACTGACCATATTTTCTAAAGTCGCATGCTAAATAAAGAAGAGGTTGTCATGGATAAGGCACAGGTCTACATCCCAGAGATCAAATTCTAAAGATTCTTGACACCTCCAAGGAGCTGCCATCCCCAAGTGGAGCCACTGTTAGCCATCAGTAAATTTTGTCACAAGCAAATGATGGATAAAATAGTTCTTGAGCCTTCAAGAGATCATTTTAATAAAAATCATTCATTCTTGAAGGTTGTTGTTCCTTTTGAAATATTCTTGTTCCCTTAGAAGAAATCCACCAAGTTAAACCTATTGTTCCATTTTGAAAAGTGTTTCCTTAACAACACCATTCTCATCATTTCATTCACCCACTTTTTCCCTTATTTCATCCTCCATTTTCGCTGAAAAAAGGCTCATTTTCTCTCTCTTATTTTCCCGTCCTTCCCCTTAGAAACCTTCAAAAAATCCTTAAACCATAGAACTCCTTGTTTATCGTTTAAAAACATTTCCTTTCCCTCTATCAGAACTGGAAAAACCCCAAGAAAATCCATTGAAAAACACAAAAATTCACTTATTTCACCTTTTGTTAAAAACACGCAAGCGTTAAGCCCCTTTGGGTTTGAGCCCCGGCCCCTTCCACCATATAACCTGGCCTTGCAACCGGGTGCCTAAAACCTTTAGCCCCTTCATCGCATCGGCCTTTTTTTTTTATAAACCTGCTGTTTCTTTACATTTTTTCCACCGATGCGATAAACACCCTACCCTTAAAACCCCTGGTCATTTATTGCTACATAGGACCATGTCCCGGGCCTAACCTAAGTGCTCATTGCATCGCAACTTTATATCACATCGCATTGTCGCAATTCCTTACCTCGCTTCCCCTTCCCCACCGCTGATGCGATAAGCCCTCCTTCCATTAGCCCCTGGTCACATACCCCTCCACGTGACCATACCCCAACGCCTATGTTAAACCCCCATCGCATCAACATTTCTATAAAAAACCTACCTTTCCTTCGTATTTTTCCTGCTACAATAACGATACCCTAATAAAATCTAAGACATAGATCTATATGATCGGATGGTGGTTATTAGCACCCGTCCCTTACCTTTGGGTTTATCCAACCACCCTCCACAACGATCTCCATCGTTGATCTACATGATCCAATGACCCTCGTTCATCCCTACACCCAACTCCGCCGGGGCCTACCATCCATTGTACAAAATACCCTTCCTATCGTGCCCCGACACCTGTCCCCCACTACAGACTCCACCCAAGCAGCTTTTTCATCGTGCTCGGTCCGCACCGTCCGATCTCATCCCTTTCATCCAACGGCTTTGGTGGCGTATCACACAATTTTTGCATCTGGAGTTTAACACTCCAAAGTTACGTGTTACCGGCGATTTTGAAAAAGCCACGCGGCACAAAACAACTGGATCACGTTCGATTCAGTCGAAACCATTTACCACTCCAGCATCGGCAAAAACCACCCATGGTATTTCAAAAACCACCAATCCGCATTTTCACTCCAATATTCAAAGTGAAAACTGTTTTCGTAGGCTTTTCCCGCAAAACCTCCTCCGCGTACATTTTCCCCTCCCCACTGCGCTTTCCGCCCTATGCCAGCCTCCGTAAGCAGTTTATCCAACGCCGCAGAATTTTATTTAATTATTTGTTTATGTTGCAGGTTTTTTAAAGGCGGCTTAAGCATTGAAAAGTCCTCCACAGCTAGATCAGTAGCGGAAAACCCCTGGGATGATGATCCTTGGGGCTTAAAGTGAAAAGGAGGTTTACGGGGTTTATGGGTGTTCATCAGTGTTCTATTAAAACTGATAAAACAAATGAAACCGTCAGTGCACCCAGATACATGTTCATAGAAAAGAAGGGATATGCATGGAGACAAAGGATTAATAGTCAAAAGAAAAGTTAAAGCAAGGGATTAAAGGTTGATCCAGTCAGTAGAAAGGAAAAAAGCCCAAAGATGATCGGAAAAAGACTTAAGGCACAAATTAAAAGATTAATATCAGTGATTAAAGAGTTAAAGAGACAGATCAATCAAGAAAGCCTCCAAAATGCCACATCATTGAGACTATTACTCCTCAGAATGCCACCTGCAAGCTGAAATCACCAAAAAAAGAGTGCATATTAATTACACAGTCAGAGATATTTCTAAAGACAACTCAGCATTAAAATTCCAACCTACCAAAAACCCTCAAAGTCAACAAAAGTGACTGAAGTCGATGAAAATTAACGCATAATTCAATTAATAGAGTAGAAAGCTTAGAAAACTTCTCCATTTGGCCCTTCAAAGGCCGAGAAGCACTTACTCTGTATTAATTGAACAGATAGACCCTTCCTGCACTCCACCTCATTCTTCTATAAATAATTCTATAGAAGACATTATAGGTGTTGGTTTCTGGATATCTGTTGCATGTAAATAGCTTTTGAAGTTGTTGTAGCTCTGTTTTGTAATTTAAGACACATAAGCTGAGATGAGAAGTTTGAAGCTGTAAAGACCCACTGGACTTGAAGATTATAACTGGTTTGAACATCAAAGACAAATAGCTGATTTATGGGATCCTGGTCTATGTCAATGGTGATGTGTTTCTCACTGTAATTGTCATTTTTCTTTATGTTTTCATTTTTTCCACTATTCTCTGATAAAGAACAACAAATATAGATTAGGATTTACTTTTGAAGTACCCTAAATATCACTGATAAATCTTTATCCTTTATGTTTTCTTCTAAATGTGTTTTGAAGGTAATTCAATAGAGTATAACCAGTGAAGTGTTGGTAAGCCCATGTTTCTTGAGTACAATTTGAGATATTGTTTTTGAATGTTCTTGAAAAGTCTACTAATTAAATATTGAGCTGGAGAAGTCTATGATTAGCCCTGTCCTCTAGTTTCTTCTCCAATAGTTGCTTTAAAAAGTTCCCTTAAGATTATGTTGAAAGTAGGCTAGTTTAAAAGTACTTACCTGATCTTAGACTAATTTTAATGTTTATCATGAATTTTTTCCCTTTGAATATGCTGAAATAAGGCTAAGTTAAAATTCTTTACTTGAGCTTAAGCTATTCTACATTTTAAAATGTTTTCTCTTGAAAGTACATCAAAAGTAGGCTAGTTTCAAAGTACTTACCAGATCTTAGGTTACTTTTGCATTTTCCCTTAAGTGCATGTCAAAAGTAGGCTAGTTTAAAAGTACTTACCTGATCTTAGACTATTCTTTGTTTCTTCATGTGTTTTACTTCTTTCACTCCATTTCTCAGTGTTTCATTCCATAATATCAACTTAAAGAGATCCTTTGACATAGATGACTTGCCCCATGGACCACTCTTGAACCTTGCTGATTCAATTAAACCCTCTTATGACTCCATAGCCTAGTGGATTGATTTTGTTCCTTGCTTGTCTTATCAGCTGAACCATTCTTTCACTTACTCACACCTTCACCCTTCATATAGACTTCCTTCATCTTCATGTTATCCTGTCCAACCAAAAAAAAAAAAACAACCTTGTTCTTCATAAATAACCTAAAATAATACTTGAAAGCCTTAAAAATCATATCTTTGAACACATACATAGAGAGACCCCTCTCTGAATCTAGGATGGCTAGGTCCTCAGATTCCAAAGTGGTTTTGATGTAGGCTCTGCAGCGTTTGTATTTGCCAATATTGCAAACTACGAAGTCCCAACAACATAAACTAGTACTTATCTCAGGGATCAGGGAGGAGGTGATCAAAACCCTCAATATGTTATTAGGAGGAGATATCTACCAGCCTCCTTATGAGAAAATCAAAATTTTCTTCACGAACCATTCTAGGGTAGCAAGGAAGAATGACATAGCTAGCCAAAGTACAACCAATACCACTTCCTCAACCACCTCCATCAAGCATGAGATTCGAAATATGTTTGAGGACTTCAAGAATGACATGTTGCACACCTTTTCCTTGCAAATGGATGAAATTTAGGTCAAGAGGAAGCAAGAGAAAGAAAAAAGAGCCTTTGCTATATTTTCCCTAGATGTACTAGAAAACACCCTAGAAATGAATTTCCATTAACTGTTCTAGAGGTTTTCTAAGTCTGTGAGGAGAATCATGCCACAAACAAGTGTCCCTCCTTACCTAGACTCAAATCTGTATATCAAGTTGGGGAAGTAGGACTAGAGAAACTTTGTTTCATCAACTAGAGAAGGCCCTAGGGCCCTCAGCCATATCAGTAGGGTATGCAAGGTGCACCTTATTCCTACTATCACAATAACCAGAATGAACCTATCAAATCATGGTACACCCCCAGTCCTCCATCATGGCCTACATCTCCTACTTGGCCTTACAACCCTACATATCATCCTCACCCTGTGAACCTACAATTCTAGCAATATGTTCCTCAAAAACCTCAGTGGAACAACCCATCCCAAGGGTAGAGGCCTCAACATAGTCAACCACCTTCTCTAATGCCTCCACCCCATGCTAAACCCCATCTTACTCATGATGCTCCACCCAATCTGCCTTAGATGCTCACATAGCCTAATCCGAACCCAAACAATCGACAGGCACAAAAGTTTTATAATGGAGAGACATCATATCTAGCTTATGTTGTGGAGATACAGGATATTGATATAAGGTAGGGAAGAGTAATCCCAGAAAACCACCCTCCTTATCCACCTTTAGAGGTTGAGGAGTAAAATGAAGAAAGTAACAGTCAAATCCAACAACCTCCTTCTCTTGAGCTCTTGATCCATTCCAGTCAGCAAACCCCATAGGAGACCGAACTTCTAGGAGAGCTAAAACATTTGTGTGTAAAAATACCCCTTCTCGAGGCCATCAAGGATGTCCCTATTTATAATAGTATTATCAAGGAAAGGTGCTTCAAGAAACCTGGGAGAAATAATAAAGATAGCCCCAACATCAATGTTGTAGGACAACTATCCAACTTAATGTTGGGAAGGGTGATATTCCCAAAGTACCTGGAACCTGGTAGTCCAGTTGGAGATGTGCACATAGATGGTGTCATAGTCCCCAATAGGTTGATTGATCTCGTAGTTTCCATAAATTTTATGACCAAGGAAAATACGTTGAAACTCAACCTCCAAGGGACTTTGAGGAAAACCACAACAGTTCTGCAACTTGCAGATCGGTCCATAGTAACTCCGGAAGGAGTTCTTGAGGATGTTATTTTTTCTATTGACTATTGGGAGTATCTTACATATTTCCTAGTTTTGCAGCCGAAAACCAATTTTAATGGATATATTCTATTCTTATGGAGACCTTGGTTAGTCACTGACGATGCTTATATCAGTTGTCGGGCTGGAAACATGAATATTAATAATGGGCCCATGTCTAAAAAACTGGTATTATATCCTCTATCCCGACCTTCCATTGATCATGATCTACCTATATGGTTGGAAGATGAATAATAATATTAAGTATACAACACTACCCCCATTTTTACCATAGATGTTGTTCTTAGAGGGGGGTATCTTAATGAAGATGAACTAATTGACCATGTAATTCAAAACGAGTCCCCCACTAATAACCCGCTTGAAAACCTAGTCAAAGAATATGAAAGCTACCCTTGGATGGAATTGCAATCAGTTGATTTAACCTTTTAAAACACCAAGGTTGCAGATTTTGGCCCATCCAAATCTCTAAAAATTAACTCAAACCTCTCAGATAAATAAGAAAACCAGCTATTCTATCTTTTGAAAGAAAACATAGATGAATTTTCTTTGGATTACAAGGACATGAAAGGGGTGTATCCCTTGGTATGCAAACATCATATTTACATTAGGGAAGGATGAAAACCTATGCGCCAACCCCAAAGGTGGATGAACCCATCTCTAAAAGACATATTAAAGGAAGAACTGTAGAAATTTTTGGATGCAGGTTTCATTTATCCGCCATACATTGAGTGGTTATCTCCTCTTGTACTAGTCCTGAAGAATAATGGAAAATGGTGAATCTTTGTTGATTATTGGGAACTCAACAACACCACCAAGAATGACCATCTCCCTTTACCCTTTATAGACCAAGTCCTGGATGGCCTTGCAGGAAAGAAGTTATTTTCCTTCTTAGATGGGTTGAGTGGGTATAAACAGATCCAAATCATCCCTAAAGACCTAGACAAGACTAATTTCACTTTCCCTCGGGGTACCTTTTCTTATAGAGTCCTACCCTTTGGGTTGTGCAATGCCCTAACTACCTTCCAAAAAGTTTCTTTGATAATTTTCTCTGAGCTATTCCATGACTCAGTTGAGATCTACATGGATGATTTCACACCCTATGGGGATGACTCCCAAGAAGGTATCTCCAATTTGGGAAAAGTCCCGAGAATATGCATTGAAATGCATCTCTCCCTGATCCCATAAAAGTGTGAATTCTTGAAAAGAGAAGGAGTAGTATTGGGACACTTAATCTCCCAAGCAGGAATAATGGTGGACCCGAAAAAAATCACTATCATCAAAAGGCTACCTTCTCCTCAAAAGAAGAGAGATATTAGGAGTTTCTTGGGTTTAACTCGATACTATATAAGTTTCATCAAATATTTCAGCAAGTTGGCTTCAACACTATTTGATTTTTTAGCCAAATATTCTAGGTTTAATTAGTCTAGTCTTTGTCAAGAAGATTTTGAGCTCATTAAGGGAAATCTAACTACTACCCCCATCCTCTGAGGTCCAAATTGGACTTTTCCTTTTCACATCCACACAGATGCATTAACCAAAGCTATGGGGGCATCCTTGGGGCCGTTAGAGGATAAGTTACCTTATGTAATCTATTACATCAGTAAGAACTTGTCCAAGGCTGAATTCAATTATACTGTCACAGAGAAGGAATGCTAGCCATTTTCCATGCCTTCAAAATTTTTAGAAATTATGTCATTGGTTATCAGAACTTTGTACACACTCACCATGTAACCATCAAATATTTAATGAACAAACCCCATGTTAATGCCAGAATAATTAGATGGTTGTTACTGTTACACCAGTTTGACCTAACCATTGTTGATAAAACTGGAAAGGAGAATGTTGTTGTAGATTTTTTATCTAGCTTAGCTCTATCTTTAGATGAAGGAGGAATGGTGGATGACCAACTACCAGATGATCATCTCTTTTCTATCTCAACACTCTCACCATGGTCTTTTGACATAGCTAACTACTTGGTTTCTGAAACGTTCCCTCCTAACCTCTCGTTCAAGGAGAAAAGTAAGATCATCAAAAAAAGTGCCCCTTTCACATGGATCGGGGGAGATCTCTTCAAGATAGACCCTGAAAAAGTTCCCAGAAGATGCATGAGGGAGGAATAATTTTTTTATATCCTCTCTTAATTTCATGATAGCCCTTGTGGATTCGTCTTTGCAGCAAAAATGACTACCTTCGAAGCTTTGCAAGCATGTTACTATTGGCCTACCATTCACCAAGATGCCAGAAGATACACTAGTAGGTGTGACCAGTGCCAAAGGATATGGAAACCTACACAGAGGGATGAGATGCCTTTTCACCCTCAGGTGGCTCTTAATCCATTCGTCAAGTGGGGCATGGACTTCATTGGACCTATTGATCCACCATATCTCCATAAAATGTATATCATATTCTGCATTGAGTACTTGACGAAGTGGGCTGAAAAAAAAAGCTGCGGAGGTAGCAACCGAGGATAAGGTAGCAGAATTTCTGAGAGAGAATGTGTTTTAAAAATTTGGATACCCCAGAGAGGTAGTCAATGATCAGGGGGGGGAATTCACATCTCATATCATTGAAAATATTATGAGGAGGAACAAGATAAAATATAATACTTCCACTACCTACCACCCTCAAGAAAATGGCCAAGTGGAAGTGACCAACAGAGCCTTGGAGAATATCCTCACCAAGGTTGCAGGAAGCAGTAGAAAATATTGGGCAGACAGGATGGTAGAAGCTACTTGGGCCTACAACACTACTTGGAAAACAACAACATGGTTCACTCCTTATGACTTGGTCTATGGCAAGAAATTTCTGCTTTAAATTTAATTTGAGTTCAACACCTTAAGGATGGCAGCTGAGTTGGACCTAGATATATCAAATTCCAAACAAGAGAGTTTTTTGTAGTTAAATGGATTGGATGAGTTTAGGATGCAAGAAATCCTTAACAAAAAATTGAGTCAGATGCAAAGGAAGGTCTGGTATGACAAGTAAATTGTTGACACCTAATCCTATGGATGGGTGTGCATATTTAATATTGTATATTAATTAATATTAGGAAATAAGGAAGGCCAAGAGTCATTGGGAGATGAATCCCAATAGCCTCACCTCGATGTATAAATCCATGTGCATCCTTCAGCTAATACACATTCTGATTTTCAGGAGTTACCTCCTGGTTTGACATGGTATCAGAGCCAGCTCCACTATTGGCATTTCTGCCTGTGGTGTAACTCCCTCTCCTTTGCTCAGTCAATTTTTATTAATAGTTTTTTTTTGCTCTTAATTGCTAGACTGCTATTCTGCACTTTTTTTTCTCTATATAGCCTTGACATTTGCAGCTCTAACTCCTGCAGCTCCTAAAGACACTGCAAATTGCAGGCTCCCCTGCCACTCTACAACTCAGCACCTGCACACTGTCATTTCAGTTTATTTGTAACTCTCTCCCTACAATTCTTCACCTACCCAACACCTTCCCTTCTCCTTTTCCCCCACACTTCTATCTCTCCCTCCATTCCCATTCAACTGCGCCCTCCCTTCCCCTTCCCCTTCCCATTCCCCCATACACCAGCGCCACCTGCATAACAATGCTCCCTCTCCGCGCTGTCATACCATTTATCGGCCTGTGATATATCGCTCTGTCCACCTGCGTTCTTCACATATATAACACATTTTTTGGTCGACTATCCACGCAGTTTATTATATCTCTGCGCTAGATGTTATAAAACGCCTTTGCGTTATATCTCTGCGCTATGTCTGCATTATAAAATGCCTTTGCGATATATCTCTGTGTTATAACAACTAACACCCTCCATTCATTTATAATACCATTTCATAATACTATATCTCTGCGTTATAACATGGTATATAACAGCTAATGCCCTCCACCGGTTAACGCCCTTGACACCACCATCTGAGTTATATCTCTGCGCTACATGGCCCTTCCGGCCCCTCCCATCCATATATGAAACGCTGTTTGGTCGAACGCCATGTGGTCAATATATAAAACGCTGCTTTGGTGGAATGCTGCTTGGTAGAACGCTGTCACTTCTTTCATATACATTGAATACCGCTGTCATATATACGCCCTTTCCAATTTTTCAATACCGCTGTTATATATAGCCTTCTACGCTGTCAATACTACTCATATATACATTAATGCCCTTGATTATGCGCCGTCCATATTACAATTCCTTTTTTTAATACCGCCACTCCTTTTATAACATACCGCCACTTCATACTGCCATTCCACTCCTGTATCAACAGTTACGCTGGTTTTATTGTTTACGCCGGTTTTATTGAATACGCTGGTTTTATTGACAGTTGTATTATGGTATTGACATACAACACTGCCTCATATAGCGCCTAGCCCGTCGGCCCTCCCATTACAGCGGCATTGACATATGAAATTGTATGGTATCATATGGTATCATATTGACATTTGTTTTTTAATACCATTTCCCATATATATTTCCGCCCCATTCATACTTTTGTAATACCGATTTCCCATACATATTTCCGCCCCATTCATACTTTTGTAATACCAATATCCCATATATTTCCACCCCTCCCAATTTTTAGATACCACCCCATCCATGCATTCGATACCACCCCATTCATAACATTCCATATCGACCTACCATACAAATTTTTCTCCAAAAAAAACAAAAAATACACATATTTTTTGGTGCAGAATTCGGTTTTTAGCAAAGAGCTTGTGTTTTTTAAATTCAGTATTTAGAAAGAGTTTTTTAAACTCAGAGTATTTTTTCCAGCAAGAGTTTTTGTCCCCTTTAATTGAGCAGATTTCAAGAATTGAAAGTTTTTATAGCAGAAATGTTTCCTCTTCAGAAGATTTTTTTCCAGCAATCTAATGCATTCTCTCATCTCAATTGTTGGGGTGGTTCTCTCTGGAAAAGAGAACTATCTTGAATGGTCTCGGAAGATTAAACACACACTCATTTTTAATGAGCTGTGGAAAGGAATCTGTGAAGGACAAGAAGAAAACCCACCAGAAAAGCCCACTTCAGACAAAGAGCTTGCCATTTGGGAAAATAAGAACTGCAAGGCCTATGCCTTGATTGCAGCCTCCGTAAGTGAAGAGGTGAGTCGCCATATTTCATCATTCTCAAATGCCTATGAAGCCTTGAAGAAACTAAAAGAACTCTATGACTCACATTCAGAATTAGAAAATGTTCAATTGATGGTTAAGCTGTTCAGTCTTGAAATGAAGAATGATGATCCTCTTGCTTTAGCTTCAGAAGTAAGATCTATAATGCATGACATTGAAAACACTGGTGTAAAAATGGACATACCTCTCATAGCATATGTTAAGGCATTATATCCGACTTACTCACATTATCTCGAGTCTTTGCAAGCAAGTGGAAACTTTGAGCATATCACCTTTGATAAACTTGAGAAAAAGTTTGCAGAAAGAGAGAAAGCTTTTGGGAAGATGACAGTCCCTTCATCTTCCGAAGAGGCTGCATACTTGGCACATAGAGAAAAGAGTCATGCTCCAGATTCATCTAGAGGAAGAGGTGGCAGAAGAGGAAGAGGAAGAAGAAACTTCACAGAAATGGGGGGCAGACAATCTGACAAATCCAATCTTCATTGCACACGTTGCAATAGAGATGGACATGATGCATCCAAATGCAAAACACCATGGGAGAAAATTGAGCAGAAAAGAAATCAAGACAAAGGTAAAACTAATGACAAAGACAAAGGTAAAGCACCTGAATCCGCTCATTATGTTCTAGCACATTGTAACAATGGAGTAACTGAAGACTTGTTTGATGTTTCATTTACTTCATGGAGAGATGATTGGTTGCTAGATTCAAGAGCAACATGTCACATGACATTTAGAAAAGATTTTTTTGAAGAATTCACTGACAAAGTTGATGGAGCAATATATTTCGCAGATAAATCCAAACTCAAGCCATCAGGGCTTGGCACAGTCAGGCTTAAACTGCCTGGTCTTCCTGATCATATCCTACATGAGGTTCTATACCTCCCCGAGTTGAAGAGAAACTTGCTGTCCCTGGTTGAAATCCAGCAGCAAGGACACTCAGTTCACTTGTTTGATGGCAAGGCAGAGGTCAGAAAAGCATCAGATCACTCACTTGTCATGGAGGGAATAGAAGAAGGGAGACTCTTGAAGCTGAAAGGTTCATCTGCTCATGCTCAAAACTTTGCATTCACTTCACATCATGATGAAGGTACATTCCCATCAAGTCTTTTATGGCATGCTAGATTTGGACACTTAAACTATGAAAGCCTTCGTTTGTTGAAGAAAAATGGTGTTGATGAACTGCCTACAATTCCTAGAAAACCTAAGGAATGTGATGCTTGTATTCTAGGAAAGCATAGCAAACAACCATTTCATGATTCACACTCTAGAGCACATAGAAAAATTGAGCTTGTTCATTCAGATTTATGTGGCCATATGCCTATTGCTTTTGCAGATGGAAATAAATACATGATGACATTTATTGATGACTACACCAGAATGTGTTGGATTTACTTATTGAAGAATAAGTCTGATGCTTTTCAAACTTTCAAGAATTTTCATGCACGGATTGAAAATGATGCACAAACACATATTGGCTCTCTACGTACTGATAATGGAAAAGAATACACTTCAAACGAATTTGAAAATTATCTTCGTCAACATGGAATCAAACATCAAACAACTGTGCCATATAATCCCCAACAGAACGGTGTCGCTGAAAGAATGAATAGAACTATTTTAAATATGGTTCGCTCCATGTTATTTTTCAAGAATGTAAAATTGATGTTTTGGGCTGATGCAGTTCTATGTGCTGTTTACATAAAGAATAGGTGTCCTTCAAATTCAATTAGAAACAAAACTCCTTTTGAAATGTGGCATGGCCACATTCCTTCGGTAAATCATTTCAGGGTCTTTGGGTCCACCTGTTATGCCTTGATACCCAAGGGTCAAAGGAACAAACTTGGTGCTAGAAGCAAAAAATGTATCTTCTTGGGGTACTCCAATACCTCCAAAGGATATCATCTCTATGATGAAGCAAATAAGAAGTTTGTGATAGCAAGAGATGTCATATTCCTTGAATCTTCCAAGAGTGACAAGGTTGTTGAGCGGCAACTTGATCGTCTGGATAGATTCACACATGCAAAGTCTTTCCAAGAATTTGATAATGAGATTCCACATCTTGAAGGGGGGATTCCGATATTGAATCAAACTGTGGAATCATGTCCTGAAGCACTCTCTCCCCCACATGAAGAAACAACCACGAATGACACATTGGATGATGTGATTGACAGAATTGGGAGATTGAATCTTGAATCAATCCCAACTCAGTCAAATGACCAGCCTGGGCCATCTCAGAAAGGTCCTCCCAAATGGCTGACAAAGACACTGGAGAATGTTCATCCCGATGAGGTTGGAAAAACAGGAACAAGAAGTTCCACTCAACAAATCGAAGGTGATGTAGATAATTCTGATTCTCCTGTTGATATGGATATTGCTTATAACTGTGAATTGAGTTTGTCTATAGATCATGAACCAACTTCCTTCAAAGAAGCCGCTTCTCATGATGAATGGAAAGAAGCGATGCAGAAGGAGTATGATGCCTTGATAAAGAATGGCACTTGGAAGCCGGTTGATCCGCCTTTGGGAACGAAACCAATTGGCTGTAAGTGGGTCTACAAGAACAAGTACAAAGCAGACGGCTCACTTGACAAGCACAAGGCCAGGCTTGTGGAAAAAGGATTCGCACAAAAAGAAGGAGTCGATTATGAAGAAACTTTTGCTCCCACAGCAAAATGGACCACCATCCGGACTCTCTTTGCCTTAGCAGCTCATAATGGATGGAAAGTCCATCAGATGGATGTAAAAATAGCCTTCTTGAATGGAGATCTAAAGGAGAAATTTTATATGTCCCAGCCAGAAGGATTTGTGATAAAGGGTCAAGAACACAAAGTTTGCAAACTTGTAAAATCCTTGTATGGCCTCAAGCAAGCACCACGAGCCTGGTATGAGAAATTGACCGAGCATCTTCTGAAACTTGACTTCAAACATTTTGATCTTGATGATGCAACATTGTTTGTTAAGAAAGTTGGAAAAACAGTTGTATATCTTGTGGTATATGTAGATGATCTTTTGATAACAGGAAACAATGAGAGCTATATTGCATCCATGAAGAAAGAGTTGAAGAAAGGTTTTGAAATTACTGATTTGGGTCATGTTCATTACTATTTGGGTATTGAAGTAATTCAACATCCAAAATTCATATTTCTTTCTCAAAAGAAGTACATTGGAGATCTCTTGAACAAATTTGGCATGGATGACTATAATCCCTTAACCACTCCAATGGAACAAAACTTGAAGCTCACATCTATTGAAGGGAAGGAATTTGAGGATGCAACTAAGTATAGACAACTTATAGGAATTATTGTCTATCTAACCACCACCAGACCTGACATTTCATTTGCTATTGGAATCCTCTCAAGGTTCATGCAAAAACCTTGTGAAGGACATTGGTCTGCTGCAAAAAGAGTGCTAAGGTACTTGAAGGGGACTCAAGACTTTGGACTCAAATATACACAGGTAGGCGACTTCAACTTGATCGGATACTCTGATTCAAACTTTGATGGTGACAAAGAAACAGGGGTGTCTACTACAGGTTACACCATGAGTCTTGGATCAGGAGCCGTCTCATGGAGATCACGCAAACAGTCAGTTCCAGCAGATTCCACGACCGAGGCAGAATATGTGGCAGCAGCTGAAGCAACAAAGGAAATTGTGTGGCTCCGGAAAATCCTGGAATATTTGCAGATGAAACAAATGTATTCCACTCCACTCATGATCGACAACACTTCTGCAATAAAGTTTGCCAAGAACCCAAAGTTCCATGATCGAACAAAGCACATCAATACAAAGTACCATCTAATTCGACATCATGTTCAGGCCAAAACCATCCATCTACATCATTGTTCCATAAATGAGCAAACTGCTGACATCTTCACCAAAGCACTTGGAAGAGAAAAGTTTGAAAAGTTCAGATCGATGCTTGGACTCACCAACATCCCTTCGGATTAAAGGGGGGAATGTTGACACCTAATCCTATGGATGGGTGTGCATATTTAATATTGTATACAGTGAAAAATCTGTCATTGTCATTAGAAAACAAGTGTCAGGACAATGAAGAGTGATGAATCTCAGCTACCACCTCCATGTATAAATCCATGTGCATCCTTCAGCTAATAC